>LTAE01005363.1:0-15735 GCA_001647135.1 Pontederia paniculata
AGAAAAGTAAGGATGACTACAAGTCGTGGGTAGTCATCCGATATGTACTTTTTTTTAGAGAAGACAATAACTTCCAGATACTTAAACCAATTTCTTTTGTTTAAGCAATGAATATTTTCCCTTTATAGCTACGGCTGAATGGATACAGATGGAGTGCATTGTTTAGCATTGAAAATGATGGCATAATGTGTGTTTGGTTGAACAATGACTCCGGAGGTGATACAATGTTTGTCAGAGTAGAAGTACGGAGTGGAACAAAAAACTCACGCTACGAAGTTGTTTTTCACCTTGCTTCATTAACAAGCCCTTATAGGTATGCTGACTACCTACTTTAATTATTTTTCTACGTCTTTTTTTGTGCTTCTTATCTGAGATATATGCTTAACAGAATTGAGAATCGTTGTATGTTCATCACTATCCATGTTCGGCAAGTGAATGGATCTGATGACACATGGCAAAGCATTCCTCCAAATTCTGCTTTGCCATTTTTCTGGCAAGACCTCAGTAGACAAAGGTTATTAGAAGTCTTAATTGATGGAGCAGACCCTTCAAAATCTTTGACATGCAATATCGATGAGATTACTGATGCTCAACCAATGTTCACATCTACTGTACCTATAAAAGCTTTGTGTCTGACTGTTCACAAGGAAGGCAAAATGCTTATCAGCCAAATTAGTGACTGGATGCCAGAGAATGAAATTCAGGAATTTCCTGATCAAAAAGTTCGGTTACCTATTCTTCGTTCTCCAGAACTCCACTATAAACAGTTATCTTCACAAGCAGATAGTGAATTTCATGTTACTTTTGAGCTCTCTGAACTGGGCTTATCAGTTGTTGATCATATGCCAGAGGAAATTCTGTATCTATCAGTTCAGAATCTTCTACTCTCTTATTCTTCTGGGCTGGGTTCTGGAGTTAGTAGGCAAGTTTTACATCCCATACCGTTGCTTGTTCTGATTTGAATATTAAGGTTTCCATCATTTTCTTTCACGTGGATGCTAGCTTTCATTCTTCTTATGATTGATCTGCTATCTTCTGATGATAGATTCAAGTTACGCATGCATGAGATCCAACTTGACAACCAGCTGCCATTCAGTCCAATGCCAGTTCTCTTTAGACCACATCCCGTTGGTGATCAGTCAGACTTCACACTCAAGTTCTCTGTGACCTTGCAAGCTGATAATTCCCTTGATTATTGTGTATATCCATATGTCGGCTTGCAGGTATGCGTTTTCTGGTCAATATTTGTATGATTTCTTGATATTTGAAAAGGCTGTGATGAAATCTACATGCCCGTGCTCCTGTAATGAATTTACTTGCAGTTATGATGTTGTTATTGGTCCCTGACAATTCATCTTCTATTTTTCTTGTAAATTCAACTTACACTTACATTGTGTTACAGGTTCCCGACAATTCAACATTTTTGGTTAACCTTCATGAACCCATTATTTGGCATCTTCATGAGATGTTCCAACATGCAAAACTTGGAAGAATTTTTAACTCTCCAAATGCAGCTGTTTCTGTGGATCCAGTAATAAAAATTAGGTATGTGAATGTGTTGTTTTTCAATGTCAATGACCAACTTCTCATCATTTCATGTTTTGTTCATCTTTCCTCTATTTCTTTCATTTGCAGGGTTCTAAATATTTCTGAGATACGGTTCAAAGTGTCAATGAGTATGTCGCCATCTCAACGGCCAAGAGGTGTTCTTGGTTTCTGGTCATCCTTGATGACTGCACTAGGAAACATGGAGCACATGCCGGTAGGTCTCTCAATTGCATCAATCAGTATCCAAACTGATATAAAACGTTTTGAGGCATTTGAATGTGCTAGTAACCCAAACTATTTATGGGGCAGCATGCTCCTGTAGTTAATAACCACATTCTAACCACGTCAGATAGCCAAGTCCTGTGTTGTGTCAGATGAATTCTAACTTTGTGTCTTTTAGGTGAGAATTCCTCATCGATTTCGTGAAGAAGTATGCATGCGTCAAAGCACACTTACAAATACAGCAGTATCAAATGTAACGAAGGACCTGCTTAGCCATCCTCTTCAACTTCTTTCAGGTGTTGACATTCTTGGCAATGCCAGCAGTGCCTTGAGTAACATGAGTAAAGGTGTTGCAGCTTTATCAATGGATAAGAAGTTTATTCAGAGCCGGATGAGACAGGTGCTGGATAATTTTACATGTATATCATGTCCCTGGAGTTCTTTGTTATGATTACTTCTAATTCCATAGTGTGGATAATGGAGTAATATTGCTCATTGAATTATAGGACAGCAAAGGTGTTGAAGATATTGGTGATGTTATTAGAGAAGGAGGTGGTGCCCTTGCAAAAGGTCTCTTTAGAGGAGTGACAGGCATATTAACCAAGCCTCTTGAGGGTGCAAAAGCTTCAGGCGTTGAAGGCTTTGTCCAGGGTGTAGGTAAAGGCTTGATTGGTGCTGCTGCTCAACCTGTGAGTGGTGTCCTCGATCTGCTCTCTAAGACAACTGAAGGTGCTAATGCAGTAAGGATGAGGATATCATCTGCAATCATGTCAGAAGAGCAATTTCCCCGTAAACGTCTTCCACGAGCAATCACAGGTGACAATTTGCTCCGCCCTTATGATGAAAGCAAAGCTCAAGGACAGGTAACTACTTTGCTTTTGGGTACTACATTTCTCTCAGTTCTCGTGCATGCTTATTATCTTTGGTGTTGTCTCTGATTGATATTTTCTACTCATTGTTTGTAATACTATTACTTATCTCCAAAGCATGATTATGAAAAAGTCTGAAATCTGATTAGGGCATTTGACATCTTTGAAGTTATTAAATTACACATGTCAAATGTCAACTCATTTGACAGTTCTTTTCCGAGTTCTATAGTTACCATTTTATTGTTTTGTGAATAGTTTCTTGAATTCCTCATGAGAAAAGAGCACCAGAAGTTTGCCTTCTTTCAGGCTTACAATTGATAGCTAGCAAGAATCTGACATCACATTTTTGGCATGTAGGCTATATTGCAACTTGCTGAATCTGCTTCCTTTTTTGGTCAAGTTGATCTCTTTAAAGTTCGAGGAAAATTTGCTTTATCAGATGCATATGAAGATCATTTTTTTCTTCCGAAAGGGAAAATAGCGTTGGTCACTCATAGACGAGTATTGTTACTTCAAGTAAGCCTACCTCTCCAGCTGATTACTTTGGTTAACTTTTGATGCCAGCAATCTGGGCACCAAATTTAACACATTTTGATTAACAGCAACCTACAAATATTATGGCGCAACGAAAGTTCAATCCAGCCAGGGATGCATGCTCAGTGTTGTGGGATGTCTTGTGGGATGACCTTGTGACAATGGAGTTGACACATGGAAAGAAAGATCAGCAAGCTTCGTCACCATCACGCCTTATCTTGTACCTGCAGATGAAATTGGAGTCGAAGGAAACTACTCGTATTATAAAATGTAATTGTGGATCACGAGCAGCCTCTGATATATATGCATCAATTCAACGAGCTCTGAGCACATATGGCCCAAGTGCTTCAAAGGTATATTTGTTTTCATCTACATCTTCGTGGAGAAAGTTGTTTGATATTAAATATTGCACATTATTACATTTTGCACAGGATATGCAGAAAAGAATGGTCTTGAAACCCTATGCTCCGCATAGTGCAGCTACCAGTCCTGTAGTTCTTTCTAGAGAGGTTCTTGGTAGTCAAGGATCTATCCCAATGGATACAGCATTTGGGGCCATATCTGTACAAAACCAACCTGAATAACAGCACAGACCCCAAGCCCTGTATGATTGCACCTTTTCAAGATAAAAGTTCTGCATACCCGTAGCAAGGTCTCAGAATCATTGACTCAGTTTGAAATTGTTTAGAAAAGTAATCCTACTGTAGTATAAACGGCATTTTGCACACTTTACTGATTAGAAGTTGTTGGTGTGTGCAGGTTTTGTAGGAAACTTGGAATCAAGACACAAATGTTGCATTATATGCATGTATGTAAATGAAAAGAATGTTGGGTGAATTCTACCCAAGTTTTCCCATGGCATCGAATTTTGTTGTACATAGCCATGGTGTTGTAGATATCACAAATTTGGGTGAGGGGGTTCTCTTTTTGTTTCTCTCATGTGATTGGCTGAAGTTGTAAGATGACCTGTAATTTCCAAGTTAACCATTTTCCTTTAAATTATTGATGCATAATTGCATATGTAGAAATAGCTTGCAGTTACAACAACAGCCTTTTTCAGCTTCTTGCGACAATTTTAAGGTGCTACTAATTGGAATGTTAGCAGAGATGGTAATTTGATCAATTTGATTTATGTTGTCCAGTTGAATGGTCTTTCTACTAAAACTATTTATGGCCTTGTAGCGTAGAAATCACTGGAAATCATGTGATAACACAACTCTAGAAGACAATATAAAATGGCAAGTTAGGGAACCTTTCTCCAAATGGACACTATTCATACCCTACTCGGATTGGAACATCTTTTAAAAACTCTACTTGGATAGCCCAATTATTAACCAAGCTGGGTGCGCTCATTTGCGAGTAGGTCCTTGTTCAAATGGAGTCTAAAAGTGAATGCGCATCTGCACATTGGTGTGTAACATGCATGGAAGCAAAAGCTTGTACCTCACCAATGTTTCATCTGGGCATATTAGTTGTACGAGCCAAGAATTAGTTTTAGGGAACTCGTATCAAGGATTTTGATTTTATGCAACTCATGAGGATCAACATTGACAGTTTAGAGGATAATATGTTGTAAGATAATAAGTCATATGTACCTTCAAATAAAATTCACTCCAAAATTCCAGAACGACCACCAATAATTTACTTTCAAAAGGAAATAAATAAGTCGTATCAAGGATTTTTTTTTCTGCGTTTAATGCTTTAAGGCAACTGGAAATAAATAAGAAAATATTTCTAAAGGTTTTCAAAATTAATGACCGAATGACCACTCCAGTGAACATCACAAGCATCTAACTCAGAGGTCACGAGAGGACTATCGACCTGCTCAGATAAAATGTTTATCCAAAGAATCGCTCAATTTTGCCTCCCAAAGACCCAAGTCACAAACCTTTCTGTAAGTACCATACCCTGTTGCTTTCAGACCTTCGGATATCATATCTGACAAAGCATCAGAAGCAATACTTCCGGATTCAATCTCTTCGAGTAAAACCTTACTACACCCTGGTCTCAGAAAAACAACTGCACAAGTCCTATCAATAAACTGCAGCTCAAACTCTTCTCTGAACACTATGTGAGCATGCCGGAGGCTGTGTTTTAGCTCTTCAACAGAGAGGGAATCATTATACCCCCACATGAAAATTAAATTATCAGTACCTACTTTCTTGACATTATCCATTGGAAAAGGGTGATCTTCATCACCAGGTTCCGATATGCAAGTGCAAATAGGATATAAGATGTTTGAGTAGTCATCGATTGGTACTGTCTCCGACGAATTTTGAAATCCAGGAACCATTCTCAGCAAGAGACTAAGTTTAGTAAACAACTGTACAGCACGTAGAACATCAGTTCCATGGTCCTTGTAGACGCTACCTTCAACTGATAAATAAGGAAAGCAAATTCAATACCGAATTTCATAATGTCCAAGCTGAAATAAATATATATCGACAACAAAATAAATAATAAATTGAAGAATGGCATATGAAGCTAGATCGCTCAGGTGAGCACCTCAGGTTTACAGATGGAAAAAATAATTAAACAGGAAAAATAAGTGAAGGATTAAGATAGTGATCCTTAGGCCTAACTATTGGAAAATTAGAATAATAAATATGCAAAAAAATGTGATAAAAGAAAGGGTAATGATACTGCTTAAATGTACCTTGAGGAGGAAGTTCAAGATCAATGGGCACAAAGAATTGCCTCTTCAGGTAACTGAGAGCAGAAGGCAGATTCTTTGCCTTCCTCAGAGGACCAATTTCCTTGGTTAAATGGTTGACATCCACTATATTGGGGAAAGCCATCCTCAAAGAGCACATAAATTCCCTTAAGTTTGGGGGCAAAGGACCAAGAAACTTCGAATGGATGAATGTTAAATCTGCAACAGCAGTCTATCATTAACATCACTTGACAAGAGAAAATTTCAAACACTTTACCAATGTGATAATCAGAAAATCACCATGAAGACAATTATAGCTGATGACTGGTTTACAGGAGTTTGAGATCACATCAATTACTTCTCGAAACCCACGGACTTTCAAGTTATATTCATCTTCACGATTTTTCATCTCATCCTAAGAGTTGAAAAAGAAAAATCTAACAGATTTTTTGAAGAATTTGTAAATAAAAAATACAAAGATATCGAAAAGACTAACCATAAGAAGAATTTTATCCTCCATTGAACTAGTCAATACAACACGTATAGCCTTAGGCTCCCTTGATCTGTCAGAAACAACTAAAGGTACTAGATCATCAGATATAGCACTTATCGTCTGCACAGAAAGCAAAAAAATCCTTGATGGACTCATTTATATTAGTAAGAAGTAACCGGTATACTAAAGAAGCATATTGGAATATAGTCCTAATTAAGAAAACATACATGTACAACAACACCTAGGTAATTATGCCCTTATTGTCTTGAAAAAATAACACTATAATGCAGAAAATTCAGCTCCTGGAAACTTGAACTCTGAATAACTTTAGAGGTCACACCTGCAAAGCCAGTGGAACTTGACGATCAGTACAGACATCAATGCTCATGGACGGCCTTGAGCCATACTGTTCACTACCTGCAATTAACTTACGCAAGGTCTTGATCAGAGACCCTACATAAATGGAAACAGATATAAATTGATAAGAGATCACAGTGAAAATAGGGATTTATCATCAACATAAACATTAATTAACCAACCATCGCTCGTGTTGCTTGGTTCTTTACATGCATTCCGCCAGTGTTCAACTCTTGACTTAATTCTCGACATAAAAACAGAATCAGCAACTGAGGGGCTTGAACAGGATGGTACTGGCTGTATCCGAGGGATAGAAATTCTTTCTTTGACTTTGGACTCTTGTACTCTGGATAGGTAAGATATACCTGTGAAATGGACGGCCTTCAAAGAAACTAACACAACAAAGTAGTTCTTAAATTTTCTAGGCACATTTACTCACCATCATATATCCATGCATTAAAATCAAAACCTTCCCGAGCCACAGATGTCAGAAATGATGTCTGACATGAGAAGCTATATGAAGGCATTCCTATATTTAACTCATCCCTAGGAAACAAATGAAAGTTGTACCTACAAAGAAGAAGCATAACTTTATCAAGGCATCCAGAGAATTATCATGGATTTAAGAAATTATGGTTTTACTAGTCAAAATAATACTATTACTTATCTCCAAAGCATGATTATGAAAAAGTCTGAAATCTGATTAGGGCATTTGACATCTTTGAAGTTATTAAATTACACATGTCAAATGTCAACTCATTTGACAGTTCTTTTCCGAGTTCTATAGTTACCATTTTATTGTTTTGTGAATAGTTTCTTGAATTCCTCATGAGAAAAGAGCACCAGAAGTTTGCCTTCTTTCAGGCTTACAATTGATAGCTAGCAAGAATCTGACATCACATTTTTGGCATGTAGGCTATATTGCAACTTGCTGAATCTGCTTCCTTTTTTGGTCAAGTTGATCTCTTTAAAGTTCGAGGAAAATTTGCTTTATCAGATGCATATGAAGATCATTTTTTTCTTCCGAAAGGGAAAATAGCGTTGGTCACTCATAGACGAGTATTGTTACTTCAAGTAAGCCTACCTCTCCAGCTGATTACTTTGGTTAACTTTTGATGCCAGCAATCTGGGCACCAAATTTAACACATTTTGATTAACAGCAACCTACAAATATTATGGCGCAACGAAAGTTCAATCCAGCCAGGGATGCATGCTCAGTGTTGTGGGATGTCTTGTGGGATGACCTTGTGACAATGGAGTTGACACATGGAAAGAAAGATCAGCAAGCTTCGTCACCATCACGCCTTATCTTGTACCTGCAGATGAAATTGGAGTCGAAGGAAACTACTCGTATTATAAAATGTAATTGTGGATCACGAGCAGCCTCTGATATATATGCATCAATTCAACGAGCTCTGAGCACATATGGCCCAAGTGCTTCAAAGGTATATTTGTTTTCATCTACATCTTCGTGGAGAAAGTTGTTTGATATTAAATATTGCACATTATTACATTTTGCACAGGATATGCAGAAAAGAATGGTCTTGAAACCCTATGCTCCGCATAGTGCAGCTACCAGTCCTGTAGTTCTTTCTAGAGAGGTTCTTGGTAGTCAAGGATCTATCCCAATGGATACAGCATTTGGGGCCATATCTGTACAAAACCAACCTGAATAACAGCACAGACCCCAAGCCCTGTATGATTGCACCTTTTCAAGATAAAAGTTCTGCATACCCGTAGCAAGGTCTCAGAATCATTGACTCAGTTTGAAATTGTTTAGAAAAGTAATCCTACTGTAGTATAAACGGCATTTTGCACACTTTACTGATTAGAAGTTGTTGGTGTGTGCAGGTTTTGTAGGAAACTTGGAATCAAGACACAAATGTTGCATTATATGCATGTATGTAAATGAAAAGAATGTTGGGTGAATTCTACCCAAGTTTTCCCATGGCATCGAATTTTGTTGTACATAGCCATGGTGTTGTAGATATCACAAATTTGGGTGAGGGGGTTCTCTTTTTGTTTCTCTCATGTGATTGGCTGAAGTTGTAAGATGACCTGTAATTTCCAAGTTAACCATTTTCCTTTAAATTATTGATGCATAATTGCATATGTAGAAATAGCTTGCAGTTACAACAACAGCCTTTTTCAGCTTCTTGCGACAATTTTAAGGTGCTACTAATTGGAATGTTAGCAGAGATGGTAATTTGATCAATTTGATTTATGTTGTCCAGTTGAATGGTCTTTCTACTAAAACTATTTATGGCCTTGTAGCGTAGAAATCACTGGAAATCATGTGATAACACAACTCTAGAAGACAATATAAAATGGCAAGTTAGGGAACCTTTCTCCAAATGGACACTATTCATACCCTACTCGGATTGGAACATCTTTTAAAAACTCTACTTGGATAGCCCAATTATTAACCAAGCTGGGTGCGCTCATTTGCGAGTAGGTCCTTGTTCAAATGGAGTCTAAAAGTGAATGCGCATCTGCACATTGGTGTGTAACATGCATGGAAGCAAAAGCTTGTACCTCACCAATGTTTCATCTGGGCATATTAGTTGTACGAGCCAAGAATTAGTTTTAGGGAACTCGTATCAAGGATTTTGATTTTATGCAACTCATGAGGATCAACATTGACAGTTTAGAGGATAATATGTTGTAAGATAATAAGTCATATGTACCTTCAAATAAAATTCACTCCAAAATTCCAGAACGACCACCAATAATTTACTTTCAAAAGGAAATAAATAAGTCGTATCAAGGATTTTTTTTTCTGCGTTTAATGCTTTAAGGCAACTGGAAATAAATAAGAAAATATTTCTAAAGGTTTTCAAAATTAATGACCGAATGACCACTCCAGTGAACATCACAAGCATCTAACTCAGAGGTCACGAGAGGACTATCGACCTGCTCAGATAAAATGTTTATCCAAAGAATCGCTCAATTTTGCCTCCCAAAGACCCAAGTCACAAACCTTTCTGTAAGTACCATACCCTGTTGCTTTCAGACCTTCGGATATCATATCTGACAAAGCATCAGAAGCAATACTTCCGGATTCAATCTCTTCGAGTAAAACCTTACTACACCCTGGTCTCAGAAAAACAACTGCACAAGTCCTATCAATAAACTGCAGCTCAAACTCTTCTCTGAACACTATGTGAGCATGCCGGAGGCTGTGTTTTAGCTCTTCAACAGAGAGGGAATCATTATACCCCCACATGAAAATTAAATTATCAGTACCTACTTTCTTGACATTATCCATTGGAAAAGGGTGATCTTCATCACCAGGTTCCGATATGCAAGTGCAAATAGGATATAAGATGTTTGAGTAGTCATCGATTGGTACTGTCTCCGATGAATTTTGAAATCCAGGAACTATTCTCAGCAAGAGACTAAGTTTAGTAAACAACTGTACAGCACGCAGAACATTAGTTCCATGGTCCTTGTAGATGCTACCTTCAACTGATAAATAAGGAAAGCAAATTCAATACCGAATTTCATAATGTCCAAGCTGAAATCAATATATATTGACAACAAAATAACTAATAAATTGAAGAATGGCATATGAAGCTAGATCGCTCAGGTGAGCGTCACAGGTTTATACTTATATAAAGGGAACAGATGGAGAAAATAATTAAACAGGAAAAACAAGTGAAGGATTAAGATAGTGATCCTTAGGCCTAACTATTGAAAAATTAGAATAAAAAAATCCCCCAACACATTTGACACCCTTAAGAGATAATTCCCCAATAACATATAAATATGCAAAAAAATGTGATAAAAGAAAGGGTAATGATACTGCTTAAAGGTACCTTGAGGAGGAAGTTCAAGATCAATGGGCACAAAGAATTGCCTCTTCAGGTAACTGAGAGCAGAAGGCAGATTCTTTGCCTTCCTCAGAGGACCAATTTCCTTGGTTAAATGGTTGACATCCACTATATTGGGGAAAGCCATCCTCAAAGAGCACATAAATTCCCTCAAGTTTGGGGGCAATGGACCAAGAAACTTCGAATGGATGAATGTTAAATCTGCAATAGCAGTCTATCATTAACATCACTTAACAAGAGAAAATTTCGAACACTTTACCAATGTGATAATCAGAAAATCACCATGAAGACAATTATAGCTGATGACTGGTTTACAGGAATTTGAGATCACATCAATTACTTCTCGAAACCCACGGACTTTCAAGTTATATTCATCTTCACGATTTTTAATCTCATCCTAAGAGTTGAAAAAGAAAAATCTAACAGATTTTTGGAATAATTTGTAACTAAACAATACAAAGATATTGAAAAGACTAACCACAAGAAGAATTTTATCCTCCACTGAATTAGCCAATACAACACGTATAGCCCTAGGCTCCCCTGATTTGTCAGAAACAACTAAAGGTACTAGATCATCAGATATAGCACTTATCGTCTGCACACAAAGCAAAAAATCCTTGATGGACTCATTTATATTAGTAAGAAGTAACTGGTATACAAAGAAGCATATTGGAATATAGTCCTAATTAAGAAAACATACATGTACAACACCTAGGTAACTATGCCCTTATTCTCTTGAAAAAATAACACTATAATGCAAAAAATTCAGCTCCTGGAAACTTGAACTCTGAATAACTTTAGAGGTCACACCTGCAAATAGGGGTGGACACGAGTCGAGCCGAGCTAGGTCAGCACTTAAATAGGCCAGACCTATTTAAAAAGTTTAATAAACGAGCTAGGCCAAAGGCCTATAATAGGCTTGCAAATTAAGTTTGGCCTGGCTTTTTATTAAATTCAAGAAGTCTGGCCTAGCTTAATAGCTTATTAAGCCATATTTATTAATTATTAAACATATATTAAATTATATTTATAATATTAAAAAAAAAATATTGTGCACTTTAACATTGTACATATCTAACACACTAAAATTAATAATAATTTCGAATAAAAATGACTTATTGTACCTCTTTCAATATTATATTTAATTTTTTTGAATCAAAATTATTCATAATTTTAGTTCATATGCTAAACACTTATTAAGTTTTTTAATATATATTAATTATATAAGTTGGCCTTATAAGCTAACAAGCTCGGCCTAATATAGACGAGCTAAGCCTGTTTAAATAAAAAAGCCAAATCTTAGTTTCGTGTCTGACTTATTTATTTAGAAAGGTGAGCCGAGCAAGGCTCAAAATAGGCCAAGCCACGAGCCGCTCACGAACGGCCTGGCTTATTGCCAGTCCTACCTGCAAAGCCAGTGGAACTTGACGATCAGTACAGACATCAATGCTCGTGGACGGCCTTGAGCCATACTGTTCACTACTTGCAATTAACTTACGCAAGGTCTTGATCAGAGACCCTACATAAATGGAAACAGATATAAATTGATAAGAGATCACAGTGAAAATAGGGATTTATCATCAACATAAACTTTGATTAACCAACCATCGCTCGTGTTGCTTGGTTCTTTACATGCATTCCGCCAGTGTTCAACTCTTGACTTAATTCTCGACATAAAAACAGAATCAGCAACTGAGGGGCTTGAACAGGATGGTACTGGCTGTATCCGAGGGATAGAAATTCTTTCTTTGACTTTGGACTCTTGTACTCTGGATAGGTAAGATATACCTGTGAAATGGACAGCCTTCAAAGAAACTAACACAACAAAGTAGTTGTTAATTTTCTAGGCACATTTACTCACCATCATATATCCATGCATTAAAATCAAAACCTTCCCGAGCCACAGATGTCAGAAATGATGTCTGACATGAGAAGCTATATGAAGGCATTCCTATATTTAACTCATCCCTAGGAAACAAATGAAAGTTGTACCTACAAAGAAGAAGCATAACTTTATCAAGGCATCCAGAGAATTATCATGGATTTAAGAAATTATGGTTTTACTAGTCAAATCAAGGATGGAAATAACAAATTAACAATGTAGACAAAGCAAGGAGAAGCCTCACTGAATTATACATGTTTCACATATGTAAAGCACCACAAATTACTAGATTTTTCTGCCATCTTTCTAACCCATCCATGCTTTTGCAATCTTCAAATAGCATTCATGAAATCCTTCTATTTTCTCATAAGCAATACATCAAACAGTTGTGACCAGTCGAAGGACATACAAAAAGTATCAGCTACACATGCATACTGAAGTCAAGAAACTCCCGAATCCTAAATATTTCCACATGATTCCATGATCCGATACATCATCAACACTCAAACGCACAATCAAGAAGCACCAAGTGTCCGACACTTACGGGTGGGCGATGACCTTGGATCCCTGGAGAACGCGGAAGGGGCACACCGCGAACTGGATAACCTCGTACGACTCCGCGGCGTGCTTGGCTTTGAGGTATGCGATCTCCGGAGTGTCGATAGGGAGGACGCGCCACCACGGGCGGCGATGGCTTTCGGCGGAGGAAGAGGAGGAGTCGCCGGTCTTCCGCATGGAGACTGCGATGAAGTCCGCGTCGGCGACGTGGACCCTGAGCTGCCGGAGGGCTGACGGGAAGTCAGACATGGTTACCTGCCGCACGGCGCCGGCCAGCTGCTGCTTCCCCGCGCCGGCGGCCATAGCGCGCTCTTCTTGCCTTCGGTTCTCTTCTCGGCTACGCAGTTTTTGAATAGAAAAGAAAAAAATGGGTTCAAGGAGGGTTTATTTTATTGAGACTTTAATGATTACTAGAAAAGGAAGGTCTACATAAATTTTATTAATTGTGATATTACTTTTTATTTAAAATATATTTTTTCCCAAAATTATTTAAACAGTTATGATCAATAATATCATATACGCTATGAAAATAATGGACAGTGTATAGTTTTAAACTTATTTTCTTTTCTAAAAGAACATTATATTTGGCATAATCCTCAATCACATCACATTCATGAAATGCAATTAACATTTCAAGATATTTTAATGATAAAATGTTTTGCTCGATTTTTTTTGTCACACCAATTTTTGAGAAATTGTATCATCATTCAAACCCCCGCAGCAATGTTCACAAGTTAGGTCAGATAAAACCCATTATAATTTCGACTAATATGATGTCACCACTAATTTAGTGTCGCCCCATATCGCATGCTTAATTATGACATAGGAGATTCCTAACAAAAAAATTAGCATTCATATATTTCAAATTCAAGACCTACTTAAATAAGAAAGAGTCGCTTACCACTCCATCCCACGCGTCTTGATTTTGCTCAATATCTTGGGTTCATTAAAGAAGGTTGTGAACTATTATTGAACCATTATATGTGAGTCAAATACAATGTAATTTGCTTGAATTATAACTTTGATGTCTCGCATGCATCATACTTGTTACATATCGTACATTACATATTCATCTATTCTCTTTTTCAAAGAAATAAAACTAAAAGTATGTTTGACTTAGCTAATAAATAACATCTGATAAATACTAATATTAATAAGTATTTTAAGTGTTGATACTTATTTTGAAATATAAATAATTATATTTTTAAATAAAAATATATAATATTTATTAAAATAAATATTGATTAATAAATAATATTAAAAAATATAAATAAAAGAGTAATATAATTAATTAAAATTAATAAGTTAATAATTTTAAATTAAAAAAAATTTTACTTATAAATAATTACCTAACAACTTATAAATATATTTTTTTAATTATCATGAAAAGTTTCTAAAATTTATTTATAAATAATTTTAACTTACTTAGTCAAACAGACTCTAAATATGTAACACATTACAATAATAATTAATTTAAAAAAAAAAACGCATGCGTCTCATTTCATACATATAATCATAATGCTACGTTTTTTTTTCCTTTCTTTGGAGCACAAGCAAAGCCTTCTTATTACGTCCTAATTCAATTGGACCAGTACATTTGAGCTGCTTCCATTCAGCCACCGATGCACTCCGACGATTCCGAAGCCGCGAAGTCGCAGTCGTCGATCACCTCGCCGGCGCCCTCTACTCCCACAGAGCTCGACGCTACGGAGCTCTCGGCGACCTCGGGATGCACCTCCTCCAGTCGCAGCGCACCGGCGGCGGTGGAGGCCTTCCTCTTGCTCCTCTCCCTCCACCTCCTCAACGTCTCGGCAAGCTCATCAGAGATCCCTTCGCCTGCCACTCCTCTTCCGTACCCGTCCTTCGGCTCCTTCTCGTCTCTCTGCGCTCTGCGCAGATTCCTCAGCCCTGGTAGCACAAATGGCTTGAAGCAGCAGAACAGAAGGATCAGAAGCGTGATGTACATGTACATGGACGCCCACACGTAGAAGGTCCACTTCCAGTTGTGCGCCAACTCCTTCGCCCATGGCAGCTGCGATCTCATCATGACCTCCGCCGTGTACACCTGCGGCAGATCGGTCGTCCCGGCTCTCGGCCTCAGCCTCACCCTGATCGTCTCGCTTCGCCGCCGGGTCTCCTTGTACCGCAGCACCTCCATGGATATCCTCTGGCTCTCGCTGCACATTCCCACCAGAAGAGGGAGACCCAGCGCCATGGTCCGCATCACCCGGACAGGGAGGCTTCGGTATCTGAGCATGCACGGTTGGCTGGATGCCGCTAGCACGTCGCCGGAAGATGAAATGGCCTCAGCGCCCACCTGGAAAACACCAGCGTGGCGGTTGTACTCGGACTCCGGCAAGAGGAGAGTGAGCGAGACGGTCATCGTGTGGCCCAGCGGCAGCGGCCGGCCTCTCTGCCCCGGGACGCCCTTCAGGACCAAGGCAGCGCTCGGGTGCGGTTCCGTGTAATCAAAGTACACCGGCGCTTGCAGGGCCACCGGTTCCTCCACGAACAGTCGGACCGCTCCGACGCCGAGGACGACAGCGAGGAGCATAGCGGCGAGCAGGACCCCGACAGCGTACGCGGCGCCGAGGAGGCCGAAGGCGAGGCGGCGGAGGAAGGCGGCGCCTCCGCGGGCGATCAGGGAGGGGATGGCCTGGGACTGCCAGAAGAGGGTGAGGAATGGGGCGGAGATGGAGAGGAAGGAGGACGTGATGAGCTCCACATGGAAGGTGAGCAGCTTGATCAACCAACCGGCGGGAATCGTGAGTAGATCTTGGCTGTCG
>LTAE01005363.1:17015-28751 GCA_001647135.1 Pontederia paniculata
AAAAAAATAAGCAGGGTCCCCCCTGCTTATTTTTAAAGTTGTTGACTTATTAATTTTAACCAACTATATTACTCTTTTATCCATATTTTTTAATATTGTTATCATATAACTTTAAGGGTATATTAGTCAATATTTATTTTAACAAACATTATAACTACTTATTGATATTATCAGCACTTTTATCCAAATATGTAACTACTTATATTTTAAAATAAGTATCAGCACTTAAATTGCTTATCAGCATTAGTGTTTATCAGGTATTTTTTATCAGCTAAGCCAAACAGACCCTTAATCAGGGAGTTTGTATCAAATTCTTATTTTGATTAATTTAATATCAGTAAAGACTCCAACTCAAAATCTGATTAAGAAAAGTTGCTTAAATTTCACCTCAATGCGCACAATTCATTTTAAATAACCTAAAAAATCTCCTTGTAATAAATGTTAAATTATAATTATAGATTAATTATCTTATCTAGAGAAGGGAAAAAAATTTTCGTACAAGCATTTTCTCTGAAGTTGTACACAAATTCTTAGTGCTTCAAATAAATTTCTAACCCAACGGGGGAAAGTTAGTTATGGTGAAGCGATTCGGACTAGTCGGGTGTAACTTCAGAAGAAAATTCTAACTACACAAAATTATTAAAAAAACCTTTTTGCTAAACAATATTTTATAAAAAAATCTTAAATTAATCATCTACCGAAAAATTAAATGAAAAATAGAAAATGCGATTTGAAAAAGAAATCATAATTTAATAATAGCATTATTTTTTTACTTCCTTTTATTTCTATTAGTACAAGACTAATTTAAAATTAAGGACTATTAGTATACTACAAATTCAAAATTTGGGTAACTACCTATATTTCGCTCCATATAAGAGTTGAATCCTCATAGATTACAATGTTACAATCCTCTCCACTATAGAAACTATGATGAGTAAACATACAACCAATACATGAAAAATGTAAATTAAAACTTAAACCATCAGTCAAGACGGATAAAATTTATTTCAAAGAGCGAAGAGCTTTTGTATTTATAGCAGCATCCGCATCGAAGTTCGATAAGTGCATTCGATCCAGAAACAAACAAAAAGTTCGATAAGTGCAGGCTTATCGTTGTATAAATATCCTGAGGTTCTTAACTTGGTTTTTCTTCCAGATCTAGAATCAACATCTTAAAAAGCGTCATTCAGTGAGATACACCAAGAAAGGTAATTTATGATGAACTTGATCATATCTGTAACCTCAGGAACATCAAACACGAACTGTAAACCAAAAATAATAATGATCACAGAGTTTCAATATTTATGATTGTATGTATCTCTAACAATCTCTAAAATAAATAATTCATACAAATTATTGCAGAAAAAGAGGAAAAACATCAATGTGTTCCATAAAATCCTCAGTAAACAGGTTTGTGGGGTATCTAGCTGTCAGAAGAGATAAAAATCTGTGGTTAAAGAATTATGATCAATCCAAGAATGACACAAGCACAACATACTCCACTCCCTACATGTCAAGAAACCTACATAACTAATCTGCAAAAACTAAATAAAAGATGGACTTCAAGTAAATGTGTACTTCTCCTCAAAAAAAAAAAAAATAAATGTGTACTATTTTCCCCCGAGGGGCTTGCTCGATCCTCAAACCACATAACATAACATTCCCCTTTAGTGCAAACTTGAAGAAAAGGATCTTTTTTTCCCAGAGATTGCAACAACGATGCACGGCATGTTAATAACCTGAGTACCCTGGGTTGCACCTGTACCACATATTTGATACTGTTTTAGTATATTTGATATGCATTATTAAGTGCATGATTGATTAATAAACACAAAATAAAACATTATAAATGTTAACACCCTCTATATGAGCCAATGAGGATCAACTTGAAGGCATTTATATTCAAAATGGATTAATGATGTAACAAGTCGTACATATATTCAAAATGGATTAATGATGCCACTTAAAGATATATTTTGAGAATGTTCAACAAAAAATTCTCCTGCCTTTGGAAAGAGATTTCTGCATCTGGAAGGTACTGTTTGGCTTATTATAATTGGCATATGGCAATTTTTTTTCTGTTTTGAAAGGGGCATATGGCAATTTTTAATAAAATTCAAAAGTAAATGTCACCACTTCCAATAGTTTCAAATGACCATATCCATTATCCTTATGAAACAAAATAATACGGCAGCTCTCTTTCGAAACGATGAAAAGAACACTTTAGAGACTTAGAAAACAAAGCTTTCGATTGCCACTGAGAAGTTAAAACTCTGAGGCTATGTTTGGATGAAAGAATTAGAAGGGTGGGGAGGGATGGGATGTGGTTATAATATCCACTCCATGTTTGGATAAAAGTTTTAAAAAAATAAGGGGGTTTAGACCCCTCCAAACCCCCTAAAACTAATTCACCAATTTGGTGGAATTAGGAGGGATTAACATTTTAGACGCTTTTACCCTCATTTTAATAATTATTGATTCTTTATTTTTTTATCTTTTGAGGTCAAAATGGTCTTTTAAAAAATAACCCCTTCATATCATACCCCTCCTTTCTAACCAAACAAAAAATTTATAACACCTCCCACCTCTTTCTTTCCCATCTTTCTTTCCCCTTCCCCTCCACACCCATCCTAACTTAAAAATCCAAGGACCTTCCACTCAAAAGCATCTCCCACCTCCTATCCAACTGCACAAGTAATCAATATTAATTTTTTTCCATCTTACTCAAAAAAACTTAAAAATCCAAACAAAGCCTGAAGGTGAAAATTAGTGTAATTGAAGGGTGCAAAATAAAGAGTCAAAATGCACATAAAGGCAAACAACGTTAAATAGAAAATATTTGTCTGAAATAAAAAAGAAAATGTTTGTCAAATTATCTCAAGGCAAGAAATCACTTCCTTTGACCTTGCTCAACCAGAAGGAAAATATCCCTAATTCCCTACCACAGTGGGACATTTCCAATTGCCATATGCCACCAAATGGCATGGAAAAAAACTACAGCAAAGAACTCAGTAGCAGTACCACTAGATGATGATACTGTTAATATCTAACACCAACAATAAAACAGTGTGGCGAGTACTCCATCCACTTAAAAAGGATGGATTGGTTTTAATGCATGACTATTATATGAACACATTATATATATAAGTCATTGAATAGGATGAAATCAATGTCGAACTTAACACTTTTTAACCATATTTTTCCTTGATCAAAGGTTAGCAAAAGAATCAATTATAATGTCATAATAAGTGAAAGTATGTGTTGTCTTCTTTCTTATGACTATCACAAACTCCTCCTATTAAAACTTATATCTAAAAAATGGTTCATAAGACTGCAGGCCAAGCATGCATGAGTTACATGCTAGCAGTTAATAGTAGAGAAACCTGATTGAGGAGCACTTTGCAATCACAGGTCTGACAGTGCATAAATAACAGCATATGCTTGAAGATCCCGGTCCACTTTGAAATGAGCATGGTGAAATCTTTTCACCTATTAATGACAAAAACAAGTAAACATTCAGAAAAGATGAAATCATGATAAATAAAATTACTTGAATATGCATAAAAGACAGTGTATTAAAGTTTGTTCACTTGGATAATAAAGAAATATTCTTTGGTTAAAAAGAGCTTTTACCCTCCCTATCTACAGTTTTTCTTCTTTAAATACCAGAATTACATTCAATGCGGAACTTGCTACCACTATTATGCAATCAATGATGAAGTCAAGGAAGAAAGTTCATCCTTCCTTAGCTTAATTACTGCTATAAATATCTCATATCATTACTTTCCCTCAAAAAGAATATATCATATTGTTACTATCATCTCTTAGTAGAATAAACAATCACATAGAAGAAAACTTCATCAAGGAAACTAATATAGAACTGATTATAAAAAAGCCGCTCTGTTTCCATTTGTCATTAACAGAGGAAGATAGATACCTAGTCTAAAAACTAAGCAAACAAACATAAGGAAGTCAACATCGGCAGCACAAGGAACACATCACTAGAAAATTGCCGTAGTAAATTATTCAAGCCAATCCAAGGCTTGGCTCAGTGATCCTCGTGCTGAGCTCAAATATGTTGATCACATCTAACAGAATTATGTCAAGTCTACACATTGGAAGATAGAGCACGAAAGGAGACAAGCAAGGAGCAATGAATACCGATAAATGTTCTACCCAATAACAAAACATGATACGCAAAGCAAAGAATAATCACATATAATAAATGGGTACATTTGGAGTAGGAGATGAATTATGCATCACGACAGTCAATAATTTTATAGAAGATCCCTTCAGTTAAAATTTTTAACTTAATTCATGAGTTGAAGTATTAATGCTTTTTAGAGGGATGAGATGAAGTATTAAAGTATGGCTTATATCATGAAATATACCAATTAAATGGAATATCAGAACATATTCGGTTGTCGTCAATGAAGATTAGCAATAATGATTTTATGGAAAGATTGTCGAAAACTTTCTCTACAGACTATCAAAATTTTGTTCCTCTGTTTCTAAAAAATCCCGTTATAGCAATATACTGATGCATTATTTATTGCTTTATTTTTTGTATATTTACCTCTCTATATGAATTTGAAAGTAAAAGCTCCTTCACATTTCTTTCCTCCGAATCAAATAATACAATGTGACTGGGTAAGGGGGAATTAGCAAACATGTTGACAACAAAACCAGCTGGATCCGTCATGAAACGATCTGACTCATCCAATGTCCCTTTGATGTCACTGGAAAACAGAAGGCTGTATTAACATCAATTTTGAAATGCATGCAGTCCAAGAAGTAAATAATAATAATTTTGTAAAGAAAAAGGGTTATCAGTACAATAGAAAGTAGAAGCTCACCTTGGCGTGCAGTCCAAGAAGCGCATCGGCAGATTCTGGTGTAAGGTAGAGTAATAAGGTGTAGAGTGGCAGGGCATAAGGAATAAGATGCTCTCAACTTTTCCATCACGGGCCTCTTTAGACAGATAGAACATAGCATCTTCACTGCCTCTCTGTCTGACAAATTTGTATATGAGACTGAAGATAAATTAATGTACTCTTGAAAAAAATGACCGAATGCACCAAAACCCAACTGCTTAAACCAGGAATTGTTTATTAATAAGTTTAACATAAGTATATGTAATGTCCCAAGAACAAGAATCTTACTTTTTTATGGAAAGAAGAAAATAGATCTGTTGAAGTTTTGACACGAAGAAAATCAAGTGAACTTGAACTATCTTAGAAGACATTAACTGACCTGATGCACTGTGCTCATATATATTGCCATTGGCACATTGGTTACAAGAAGCAACAAAACAGCCAGATGCTTCTGAAACGTAGAAGTGCATTTAGTCAGATGCTTTGGTTTATCATTTCTTGGATTTGAAATGATTGGCTTTGATATTGTTGCCAATGAGTACCCAGAGAACATCAAAGCTAATGGAAGCACTGGAAGAACGAACCTGTAAGCTTCTGAACTGTTACTAAAAGCATGGGTAGAAAGGAACACTATGGCGAAGGTTATATATAAAATTTTTGGTTGATACAATTTAAACATCATAAAGGTACCTGAATTCTTTGTGACCAAGAAAACTGTATACCCCCAAAACCCATGCTATTAGACCTGAAATCTTCCACTCCTTGGATTTGAAAATTCCAATTATTGCAAATGGTAAGAAAGTAAAAAGCATGGGAGGGAAGCCTTGAGTGAAATACCAGTGCCATTTGTGGGTACCATAGTAGTCGCCTCCAGAAGAAAGAAAATTAAACTTCAGAAAGTTAAGAGGCACAATCACTGGGGACCCATACATCCACCAGTCGAGGAAACATGAAGCGGAGAGAACAAGAATCCTGTTAAAACCAAAGAACAGTAAGAAACATTTAAGAATGAATCAAAAAGGCATGAGCACAACAGTGCACGGCACCAAGAACGTTCACATGGAAAACATCCTAAGTCCTAACCCTTCCAATATCTGCTAATGAGAAAGTTCTGCTTCAATATACCAAATAGAGGATCAAGTGATTTTCCCTCTATTAGTGAAATGAGAATGACAATAAAGAAACATAATCAGCAGCTTTACCAGTTTGAAGCTGCAGTTGCCTTCTTCCATTTGCAAAAATAAAAAGAAACTAGAAGAACAGACCAAACAAAATTGATGCATATGTTTTTGATTGGCAAAATCATGGCTATAATTTCGGAAGATCTGAAGAAATATTTTCTTTGGCCGCCTACAAAGGGGCCAAAAAGATAAAGAGTAGTCAATGAAATATTTCAACTTTTGACGATCTATACGCTCTAAGGGGTCGTTTTGTCTCGGAATATCAACTAGATTATCTAGTTATTCTGTCAAAAAATACCAAACAGAGCTGGATTAAGGATTTATCCATTTGTTGAGTTGCACAAATTTCAAGTCATGTTTATTACTGTCGGGAGGTTGTCGTAGTTATATTCTTCATTATAATATAACTCAATTCTTAATTTTAAAAAATAGATTTTCTTAATTTGAAGTAGTAGTTGTAAATTTTTAATATAAAAAGATAAAAATTTTATTAATATATGCAAAAAGGGTAAAATGGTCATATACTAATAACAGTAATATTCTTATTCTCTTGAACCCAAACACAAGGTGGAATAACAATTTTCATCAACCAAAAATATTAACAAAGAATATCAATATTCTTGAGAATATAACTTCTTATTCTTTCTATCACTATCCACCAACCAAACGATCCATAAGTGACCATGATTCTTGAACCAACAAATAATTAAGTAAAAAAGTTAATAGACAGAAAATGATGTTTCCTTAACTTTTATTCCCAATTTCATAATTATGAAAAGTTCTCAACACCAGCACCACCACCCCCACACTATATCCGCTAAAGAAAACCCCAATTTCATTGACCATCCAAGAACCAATGTGCTATGTAGTGGGATTAAGAAGAAAATGCAACTATGAACTATGAATAAAGTACATTTTTTACAACTACTTACCCTATTGGGGCCACCTCGAGAAAGAGAAACTCCAACCTTGTTTGCATCCCAATCAGATCCAATAAACCAATATAAAACCATGTGACAGCACTCGTCGGCCGAATGGCACATGATACTGCTGCTATAAACAAAGCCATCTTCCTTGAAGCCACTGAAACTTTCCTTGAGGAATGGATGGAGGAAAACCAATAATATATCCCCATGACTGTCAAGACAGTCTCTAAGCTATTTGATAATGTCCGGGTTATGCAAAAGAACATGAACCAGTTTACTAGCTGACAAAAAACCTGCCAACAGAATTAAGGTCACCATGCTCATGAAAAATCAAATCACTAAACATTTCGAGCTAGACATATGCATAAAGAAAGGATACAGCCCATTGTGCAACATGCTCCTCAAATACGAGCTTTGAGAGCTTGTACAAGTACAAATCCCCGAAAGATGAGAATAATGCTTGCAAAAGACGAGGGGCCTTCACCTGAAAAACAGACAGAAATGGAGCATTAGGCACAGAGTTCATTCATCTTATCTTCATTTAAGGAAACAAATGTCGAAAATCAAGAATTCAATCATGGAGTGTTATGTATTTGAAAATTGTGCATTCTAAATTTTCAAAGCTATCATACACATCAGGAGAAGATATCCCGCGAACAAACATCCAAATATTAACAAAATGTAACACCTCTGCGAATAGGACTACTGATATACTTTTCTTATTCATTTAAACAGAAACTTCCAATCTTTCTCACTCGACGTTATTAGCAGGCTCAATCCAATTCTTACCATGAATAATGGGATGTCCAAGTGAAGGAATGCCAGGACTTTGTACAGCAAAGCGAAGACCAAGGGATGGAGGTAGCTCCGTATCCCCTTCTTCCACTCCCAGGTCAAATGCCCGTACCTAATAATAATGATAAGTAAAACGAACACAACGACTCATCAAAATCGACCAAAAGTACTCTTTCTGTAAAAAAGAAAAAAAAGATACCCGAAGACGACGCGGTGGGCGACCTCGAGGGATTGCCAGTGCTCGTCCGGGTTGAAGTAGGTCTGCACCAGCAGCGCGTTGGCCGCTCGAAAGGCGAGCATCCACGCCCAAACCCTCCGCTCTGATTTGAAGAGAGCGGAAAAGGAGCAGCTCTTCTTCTCCTCGTCATCCTTCTCTTTGGCTCCTCTGTTCTGGTACGTCTCCGGCGCCGCCGAGGCATGGGCGATATGCCTTCGCCGTGGATCCATTTCCCGGGCGGAACTGTCGGCCGCGGATGCGATCTGAAAGCTTCGGTTATTCTTCAATTAAAAAGTGTTGCATCGCAGTGGAACACGGCGGCGAACGATCTGGAGAAGAGCTGTGCGCCGCGCGATGTCTTCGGTGCGGATCTCGCGCGTGCGATCCGGTTGAGGAAGAAGTCGACGAGGGAATGAAATCTCGGCCGTAATTTATTTTTCTAATAACATCCAACGGCCAAAAAAAAAAACAGCTGCTTTTATGCTGCCGCATAAGAGCATCATTGGTGTCTGTCCATTAATTTGGTCCTGCTTTTTTAATATGTTGTTCAAGAAAACATAACTTGATTTTGGGAAGATAGATCTTTGGTAAAAAAATTTCACTTGCTTTTCTCTATAAATTTTATAGATCAAAGCTACTTTCGTCTGCATTTAATAAAGTTCAACAATCCTCTTATCTAGAAAAGTTCTTTGCCAGAAAGCAGTCAAGCTTTTTTTGAAAAAAATGAATCCTCCCAAACGCAGCTTAAGGCAGAGTTTAGGAAATCATGAAATAGTTAAGAAAAGTAAACTAGCTTTGATGCACAAAGCTTTTCTTCACAGGAGCACCTGCTTGCTTTGTAAAAAAAGTAGATAAATAAGCTGTGATGAAAAAAAAATTCAAAAAAGCTGATACAAAATTACTCACCAAATACTAATGAAAAAAAAAGCTAGTTGTGCTTTCTAACAAATCAGGTTTCAAAAACAATACCAAACGGAGCTTAAGGATATCTTTGGGGGAGCTTTTTAATATTGGCATGACTTGCTTTACTGTACAGAAGTGTTTGGTGCATAATTCTAATTTTATTATTTTTTTTAAAAGCATCATTCTTCTTCTATGTCTTATAGCACTTTGGTTCAAAGCACCTCTATTTTTTTCAAAAAATTTAAGATCCCCCAAACATAGCACTTTGGCTCAAGGCTGCATTTGGTGTTGTTGTGGCGGCCTTGCTTTTAGAAACAGATAACTTGCTTTTTTAAATTGTTATGTTTGGTAAATTTTTTGTGGTTGTTGTGGGTTAAAAATAGATGTCCATCACAACCATTTTTTAACTTTCTTGTACAGTACGAAAATAATCATTCTCACTACGGCATCAAATTTTGTTGTCAGCCACAGTAAAAAAATTTCCAAAAGTAACCTAAAGAGATGTTGAAATAAGAGCTAGTAGTCTCAAATTTGAGTTTCAAAATTGTCAAATTTGATTAACGAGGACATTATTTATATTCTCTATTCTTACTCCGAATTAGTCAGATACTATACCGAAGACTCTGAAGGAGTGCCTCAAAAAAAATATTAAAATGAAAATAGTTAGTGTCAGATTAAAATAATTAAACTTTAATTAGATCTTTACATATTAATACCTCAATAAATTAATTAATGGCCTAAATTATATACATTATCCCTCATGTACTCCATTAATATGAATCACACACTTATGTCCTCCTCTTCATATTTCATGCAAACTTGTTGATGCGAGTATAGTAGTGCAGACCCGCATTAGCATATTTATATTTAAATGAGTAGAAGTGGGTTGCGCCATAAGCATATGCATTTTACCCACATACACATATATATGTATATATTTATGGCGCAACAGATTTTATCCTTAATTGAAATAGTGACATATATACATATAAATATGTCTTCTTTGACGTCGGCGACTCACCTGCGAAATAGAGATCAAGAGAGTCGAGCTGCTCGTTCATCCGCGAGGTCGTGCTCACCACTGCGAAGCCGGTGGACTCCTCGACAGTGAACTCTGAACCCGGGGATAATGTGTGTCGATGCATCGCAAGGTAAAATCAGCACCAAAGCTCTTTGCACGAAGTGACCTATAATTCACCGGAGAAGAATCGGCGAACGTGCGCTGCAGATCGACCCAATTTCTCCTCGTAAAGGCACTCAACTTCTAGCGATGTATTCATTTCATGCCGGCGATATCGATCTGTTCACCTCGTCATGTGCTCCGTGGTCGTACTGCCCTTATTGATCCCATTATCTAGTTCATCCGTGGTCGTACTGCCGGTGGTAGTTTTGAATCTTGTCAGCGAGTATTTGTTGGCCTCACTGAGTGATTTTTCAACTCGTTGATAGAAACCATGTCATACTTTTCGTCATGTGTCCTTATTGATCTCATTCTCTAGTTCATATGTCCTTTATTTGTTTTTGTACTTACTGGGCTCTTTAGCTCATTATTACTCTTTGAACCACTCAGGTTGACGAAGGCAAAGCATCTCCTTGAGCTGAACTAAACTCATATGCATCCGGATGAAGAAGAATGAAGTTTTGCAAAATCAAAATTATGTAAATACTTAAGATAAATGTTATTATAAGTCATCCAATAAGGTGTAAAACTTTATTAATAACAACTTGTNTGCATCCGGATGAAGAAGAATGAAGTTTTGCAAAATCAAAATTATGTAAATACTTAAGATAAATGTTATTATAAGTCATCCAATAAGGTGTAAAACTTTATTAATAACAACTTGTATGATCCTGGGAACTAAAACACATTGCAAAATATTGGGGTGTGACAGAGATGGTATCAGAGCATGATTATTGGATTATGAAAGAAAATTGAGTCATTCAACTATAAGATTTAAGCATAAAAAGAAATATTTAAGTTTACGATATAATTGTAAGAGTTTTAGATTGAGCATACTTTAATGTAAACTATAAATAAGAAAGAATGGTAATGATTATAATATATGACATTGCAAAGGGGTTAAGAGGTTAGAGTTCTCCACCAGAAAAGAAATGAATCTGTATAAACATTACAATTCGTAGTAAAACCTAGAAAAGAAATATCTAGTGAGGCAGATGAAAAAAAATTAACAAGCTAATGAAGGTAGATTGCACTCACATCTTATTGAAAAAAAATTTGGGACTTATAAGAAACAATGAAAAATTTGTAAATACAAATTTACTAATATGTGATCCATGTGAGGAAATAAAATAAACTATCAAGTGAAATATTATTTTACAAATAAATTGATGAAACAATGGTACAAAAACCAAAAGCTCAAGGGAGAATGTTTGCCATCAGTCAAGGAGACCTACGATTTTGTCATTCGCTCAAGATATTTTTATATAATTTTTTGAAGTTGTCTTGGTGACTATTTATACATTGATGACATGTAAACTTCATGTAATATCATATTTTCTCTCAAAAAAATATGATCCTTCTAGTTCATGATTTTGAATTATTTTCGTATCAATTGTTATCTTCTTATTAGTCACAACTATTAATCACTATTGGAAGATTTTTACTTTCAATATTGTTGACCACCACTAACTACACCTTCTTGATATCCCAATGATAAGGATATCTCTTGCATCATACAAAATTCTCATTATTTCCATACCTATTTGTGATCCTTTGTACATTGAAATGATATATATCTCAAGTCCTATATATTACGTAAAACAAAAGAAGGACATCCAAATCTCATCCTTCTAGACATTCATGATTTTGAAATTATCTT
>LTAE01005364.1:8945-20256 GCA_001647135.1 Pontederia paniculata
ATCCCCCCCCCCCCCCTCTCTTGGTGCTATCTAGATCCTACATTTTTTATGAGGTTTTCTTCAATTCTTTGCCCTATGTTCCCACTTAGACTTTTCATTCCTCGAGAACTTTAGAGCTCCACTAGTTCTCTTCTTTTCAAATTGAGAGGAGAAACCCTTTAAAACTTAAAGTTTTTTTTTCTACTTAAGATACAAGGCAATACCTCTTATTACTCAGGGTTTTTCAACTCCTATGATGGAATAATCACACACATTCTCTCTCTTTTACAATATTGCAAGCACTCAAATATAAGGAGAAAGAATAAGAAATTTGCAAATGAAGGCTAGATTATGTCTCCAAAGAGCTTCTTGCTTTGGACATTTAAGAGTCTTTATAGGTTATTTCTTCAATATAGTTTTACCAACCTCTCCTTCCAATTTTTTGACCCAAAAAAATAATTGTTACCGCTTTTCAACGGTAAGATCGATCGATTGACTCGTAGCTCGATCTAGCTAAGCTGAAAAAAAATAGTCATTACATCTTGTGAGCATGAATGTAAATTGAACTTTCCAAAAAGTCGATCCAACCAACCTGAAATCGGTCTAAAGGATTTTCGTGGAGGATAAACCGACCTAATGTCGATCTAGTTGACTTTGCAAGTCTAACCAATTGACCTTGAATAGTGTGGTATTCTCTTCAAGGTCGATTAACCTTGTCAAAAGTGGAATGACTCCATTGAAACATCTAATAGTCTTGCATCATTTTGATCATAACTTTATGGACATTATCAAAATGAGATAAACTTGATCCTATGTAAAAGTAACAAAATTATCTACAACTTATTCGTTCTTTGCTTAATCCAAATCTTATGAGAAGATGATCAAATATTCAAATAAAGTTCACTATATATTATTTGACTTTTGTTTTTTTACGTGAAATAGGTGAGAGAGAGAGAGAGAGAGAGAGAAATCACACAAAGAAGATACAACAATTTAATGAGGTTCACCCTTAACTAGGTTACATCCTCGGACAGTGGTTAGAGTTCTTTCTTTAATGTGAAAAAATAATAGATGATACAAGATACTCAATAACCTAAACTCTAGGGAGTTTATATAGGCCAGTAGGGGACGGACGGCTTCGCCGCCCCAATTATTCGAGCAATTGTGATGCACTGGGGGCACAAATGGGTTTATCACTGGGTAAAAATCCAAGGCATATCAACATTTTTTAAGACACTGTAATTACTGCATAATCAATTAAGCTCATTCTTAATTCTTTAAAAAGATAATAAAAAGATTTATAAATCATATGTTCATGTCTTAATCCAACTACAACACTATTAATAATCAAATATTAATTTTAAGTTTATTCTTTGACATACATATCTTTTTCTAAGTTTTGCATTATCAAAATACATCATTTTTTACTATTTTCATCATATATCTTTTCATAAGGTTTCATCATCAAAACAATACAATCATGACATTAAATTGTAAAGACATTTTCTCAACAAAATTAACTCATAGATTTGAACAATATGACACGTGTATTGCCAATGTTAATAAGACCACCTTTTTAGACACATTGAAATAAACTAACAATAAGTTACTTCCATTGTAACAATTGTGTCCTTGGTAAATTATTGAACAAAAATGTGAACTTCCATTGCCTCAATTGCAACTTGTCTCAATGGAGCCTTCTTCGACATTGTCGACTTTTGAGGGGGAGTTCGCCAAGCTAAGCACAAAGTCGAGAATGACCCCGGTGGAAGACCAAAGGTGTTCTCCTCCTCCGCAATGCTTGATCTCGATCGAACCGCAAAACAAAAGCAAAAGTATGATTCAATTTTTGATGAAGCAATTAAAGTTTTGTTGTGGCTCATCATTTGGACCTCCCAGATACAAGCGAAGATCACCATCTAAAGAGTCCGCCTCCACATGACGGCCGTCGGGCTCACCACTGAGGAAGCTGATCAGCTCGGGCGTAGCACAAAACGCCTGCGCAACACAACAAGGACCGCCTCCCCAACTGCGAGAGAGCAAACTGCAAGCCAACAGCCGCCTCATGCGAAGGACCACACCAGTTCTCAAGCGAAGGATCAGCTGAATCCCTGGAGCGAGGGGTGCACATTTAGTGAGATCCTCAAAGGCTACCGAGGGAAGAGCTCCAGTAGACAAACCCCAGATATCAATCCAGGAGAACTTGATCCTCAAGACGTAGACTCCGTGGACCTCCGCAACCCATTGTGCCCCAAGGTTAAAATCACAGATGAAGAGCTACAGGAGATCTGCAGCCCCTGGAAGGACGCGTTGATAATCAAACTTCTCGGTAGGTAAATTGGCATCCAATTACTTCAACAGACTACAACAACTTTGGGAGCTCAAAGGTCAGATCTCCGTAACGGACCTACCGAATGATTACTTTGTGATCCAACTATCTTGTGCGGAGGACCGCGATTGGGCTCTCACTAGAGGGCCATGGTCGATCTTCGGCCATTTCTTGGCTATTAGAGAATGGCAGGCAGATTTTCGCCCATGGGAAGCCACAATACAGAAGATGGCCACCTGGGTGAGGATCATCGACCTACCCATTGAGCTTCACAACGTCAAAATCCTTCGGCGCATTGGCTGTTGCTTTGGGAAACTGCTCAAGATCGACAAGTTCGCAGGCACCCGGGGAAACTTTGCTCGTTTCTGCGTGGAGAGACTCTATGATGACCTTGTAGTCCCCATGGTGGAGATCAGATACAGACAGTTCAAAGTCGAATACGAGGGCGTAGGGATGCTCTGCTTTCATTGTGGAAAAGTCGGTCACAGGCGCGAGCTATGCCCCACAGCAACGCTGAAGCACCATGTTCGTACGTCGGAGACGGAGAAGATGACTCACGACCCACTGGACAACCCCTGTCCCGAGGCGCCGAATAGGCCAAAGGAGACAGCTAGGCCGGAGGATAGCACAACTGACACGCCAAGCTCGCCCTTTGGAGCATGGCTCCTAGTCAAATCACGCCGCAAGAAGACTGTGGTGTCTGCGCCTGCGTCGGTTAAGGCACCCAACGGCTCTGAACTGGATCCTAAGAAGCTTCTCAACGGTAAACACGTCCCACCCGAGGACACCTCGGATGTACCAAAAGCTTTGGATGGACGTGCATTTAATTCCAGACAAGAGGGTCCACATCGGGAACATCACAAGCCTGCAGCGAAGGAAACCATACCCACGCTGCATCCCCTGACCCACACGTCACCCTCTACAAGAAGAGACATACTACATCGTACCTCGGAGTCTGTCAATCACCAAAATGCTGATTCCACGTGTCCCATACCAGATAGCTGCATGCCGATGGTCGCACGCAACCCACACGACGCGAGGGATCTATCGCTCAAACAGAACACAACACCAGACGAAAGTGGCGACGCTGCATTCGTGGACGCATGGGACCAAGGAGACAATGCTGCAACTACAGTTTGGATGGATGTTGGACAAGGGGAGCCTGGGCCCAACAGTAACCAAGCACACGACCTGGTGGTACCCCCACACAACCTCTCCGCTTAATTAATGCGTGTTTTCTTTTGGAATTGCAGGGGTGCAAAGGATAGAAGATTCACTAGAGCGGCGCGTGAATACATCAGGCAGCATCAACCAAATATCTTAGTAATCGCTGAACTTAGGATAAGCGGACGAGAGGCAGACAAAGTCTGCAAACGATTCCAAGGCTTCTCAGTAGAGAGGGTTGAAGCCCATGGCTTCTCTGGAGGCATATGGCTGCTGTGGAACGGCGTCTCCACCCAGCTCCAAATGATTCACCGACATGCTCAAGCCATCCACTGCAGTATCAAATCAGAGGGTCACTTGTGGTTTTTTTACAACAATTTATGGCAGCCCTCAACCCCTCTCGCGCTCTGAATTGTGGAGCCACCTCACTGACCTCTCTGGTCAAGTGCAAGGTCACCCCTAGGCACTAATGGGGGATTTCAACGAAGTTCTGGATGCTTCGGAGAAAGTGGGAGGAGGAGGAATTAATTTTGCTAACGTCAACAACTTCAGGGACACACTAAATGCTTGTGGCTTAATGGATATGAGTGCGCCCGGCCACAAATTCACCTGGCGAGGTGCCACACGCAATGGAAATCAGCTACTTGAGCGCCTTGACAGAGCCCTCTGCAACGCACCATGGAGGACCCTCTTCGGCAATGCCACAGTCAGAGTGCTTCCTGTAATCAAATCGGACCACCACCCATTGCTCTTAGAGACCGCCCCAATACCAGGAGTTGAACCAAGATCACGGCCTTTCCGTTATTTGGCTGCATGGCACACCCATCCAGATTTCGCAGCGCTCCTATCCTCCAACTGGACTCAATCTGCCTCCCTCACCACCAACCTTGCAAACTTCACGCAGGCAGTGAAAACATGGAATACAAACTCCTTTGGACACATCCAACAGCGGAAGGCCCGCCTTATGGCACGTTTGAATGGCATCCAAAAATCGGCGCAAAGATACAATAATCCTTTCCTCAAAAAGCTAGAACACAACCTCCAGAAGGAACTGGAGCAAACACTCTCGCAGGAAGAGCTAACATGGTATCAGAAATCCAGATATCAATGGATCCAAAGCGGAGATCGCAACACTAAGTTTTACCACACAATGGCGGTCATTAAGCGCAGAAGACTGCACATATCAGCACTGAAGGATGAGAGCAATAACTAGATCGAGGACACAGAATTATTACAACAGTTGGCCTCAAACTATTTCAAAAATCTCTGCACAGAAGATTTGAACATTCCAGCAGCCTCCCTAGAACACTCTTTTCCCAGCTTATGACGGGAGAAACTCTCAGCCCTTGGAAGACCTCTGCAGGATATTGAAGTACGAAAAGCTATGTTTGATATGGCACCCTACGAAGCTCCAGGGCCGGATGGAATGCAAGCAATCTTCTACCACCACAACTGGAGCGTGGTAGGAAATTCAGTCACCAACTTCGCGAAGAGAGTCTTCGAAGACTCAGAACCAATCAACACTGTAAATGGCACTTACCTTGTCCTCATACCAAAAACTGAACAACCAGACTGCATGGTAGATTTTCGCCCAATCAGCCTGTGCAACACCTCATACAAGCTCATCACCAAAGTCCTTGCTAACAGGCTCAGCTCACTCATGACAGAATTGATCGGGCCAGCGCAAACCAGTTTTGTCCCCGGGCGTAGCATCCACGAAAACATAGTAGTCGCACAAGAGCTCGTCCACACGATGGGCCGCACCCGAGGTCGAAAGCAATTCATCTCGATTAAGGTGGACTTATCAAAAGCTTTTGACAAAATCAATTGGGCTTTCATCTCAGATACTCTGGTAGCTGTCGGCTTGCCACCAAGCTTCCGCAACCTAATCTTAGATTGCATCACGTCGCCCTCAATCCAAGTCCTATGGAATGGACGGGCGACGTCGCCCTTCAAAATGCAAAGGGGCATCAGGCAGGGCTGCCCTCTATCACCCTACATATTCACCTTGTGCATGGAACGCCTCGGACACCTCATTGACTATGCTGTATCAGCTGGCACCTAGAAGCCCATCAAGGCAGGGAGGAGCGGCCCAAGAATATCACACTTGTTCTTTGCCGATGACATCGTCCTATTTGCCGAGGCCTCAACATCGCAGTTCAATATCATCACAGAAACACTTGAGCTATTCTCCAAGGCTTCCGGCCAGATGGTCAATTTCGCCAAATCCCTCATTTTCTTCTCTCAAAACACTACGGCAAGCATCAAGGATAGCATAATGTCTACCTGTCAATTTCAGATGGCCACTTCCATCGGCAGATATTTAGGAGTACCCATAATACATGGCCGGATCCGGAAGCTCCACTTCAATCAGATTATCTCCAAAGTGCAGAGTCGAATTGTAGGTTGGGCCACCTCGACATTATCTCTTGCAGGACGAACGGTACTCGCCCAATCAATCGTTCAGGCAATTCCATCATATACTATGCACACCATGCCCCTCCCCAGAAACATCTGCCATGAACTTGACAGAAAATACAGAGCTTTTGTATGGGGCCATCAGGTTGGCGAACGTAAGTTGCACTCCATCCCATGGCATCACCTAAGGCAACCCAGGGAAAGAGGAGGACTGGGGCTGCGCGACACTGAACTGGCCAACAAAGCCCTCCTAGCGAAACTGGGATGGCAGCTGATATCCAACAAAGACTCCCTATGTGTCCAAGTCCTTCGAGGCAAGTACAGTGGCAGGCTAACCACAGGTGCGGCACTTTCATCTTCCAATGGCGACTCATGGCTATGGAGAGCCATTGAATGATCCTGGAACAGCGTAAGACACGGAGCAGGTTGGCAAGTGGGGCAAGGCAACACAATTCAATTCTGGAAGGACCGCTGGCTCCCAGGATCCGCACCACTAATCACTTACGCCATGTCATCAATAGACGAAGAGACACAACGCACTACCTTGAATAACCTGGTAAGTACTGATGGATCATGGAACTTAGATCTAATAGAGTCTCTTCTTCCCTCGCAGATTCTTGAAGACATCGCCCACCACCCACCGCCATCACCAACAACAGGCCAGGACACCATTTACTGGCCTCTGGAAGCCAACGGACAATACAGCTCGAGATCGGGATACCAACTACTAGCTTCTAGTCAGTGGAATGAGAAGAGCAAAACCTGGGGCCTCATATGGAGCTGGCGAGGACCACAGAGAGTGAGGACCTTCCTATGGCTGCTAGTGCGCGATGGACTACTCACAAACTCACAAAGACATCGAAGACATATAGCAAGCACCCCCGACTGCCCGCGCTGCGCCAATGTACCAGAGACGACATCACACGCTATTAGAGACTGCCCTTGGGTCAAGAACATATGGAAGCTCCTCGTACCCACGAACCTGCAGAGTACCTTCTTCAATTCAGACATACCCAACTGGATCACTGGAAATCTGCAGAGACAACAAAGAGGCAGAGCCAACCTACGATGGGACACAATCTTTGGAACCTCATGCTGGCTAATATGGAGATGGAGGAACATATCTATATTTGACGATCAGTTCAGACACCCTAATAATCCAACAGAAGCAATAATTGATCAAGCCAAGGAATTCCATTCAGCTCACCTCATGTCTCGGGTAGCTGCACGCACAAGTGAGCTCACAAACACGATGATATGGAAGCCACCGCCCCACGGTTGGATTAAGTGCAATTTCGACGGAGCTTTCAAGAAGGTGGGGCCATACAATCTAAGTGAAGCCACAACAGGAGGATTATTCAGGGACGAGCATGGTAGTTGGATGAAGGGCTTCACTAGCAAGATACAAGCCCACTCTCCGATAGAAGCTGAGCTCCAAGCAGCCCTTTTGAGCCTCGGCATCGCGTGGTCAAACGGTTACAAGCGAATCATATTTGAATCCGACTGTATGCCGGTGGTAAACATCATAACTAACCAGGTGAATGTCGGGCCACACCTAAAGTGCATCGTTGAGCAAATCAGAGACCTTACCAACAGATCATGGGAGTTATCCTTCACACACATTCTAAGAGAAGGAAATGTGTCGGCGGACTGGCTCGCACATCACCATCTGGGCACGTAAGAAGACCACACTGAACTAGATTACCCGCCTTTCAGCATTGGGCAACTTCTTTTCTGCGATAGCACGGGGATCCCTGTACCCCATTGTTTCCTCAGTTAACACACCCAAGGCTTAGCCCAGGCAAGCCTCCTTTTGACACCGAAAAAAAAAACTTACAAGTCTCACATGATGTCTAATCATACCCATAAAGACCAGTTGGGTTTAAATTTTTTAGGAACTACATCAATTTTTTACTTTTTTTTTATTTTGTGATAGTATTCTGACTTTTATGATTTTCTTGTTCTATGAGACTCTGATTTTTCATCTAAATTCCAAAAAAACATTTTATGTGGGTAAGGTAGACAATAATTTTTATATTGCTATTATTTCTTTAGGTGTCTGCAATTAAGGGAGGTGACAATGATATATGGTAATGCTACATGATCATGACAATTATATTTGTGCTGCATTAATATGAGTTAGAACATTAAAAATGTTTCCTTTCTCACACTTACAAAATTCAATCTTCAAAACGGAATTAAACCATTATTGGCTGATAGTACAAAAAAAGTACTTTGATTGTTACAATATAGTGATTAAAAAGAAGAGAAGAAAAACTAAGTCAACTAGAAATAAATTGAACTTGATAAAGAAAGATGGAGAGATGGGACTCTCGTAGGTTTATTTTAGGTAATGAAGGTTGGTTAGATGTTGATTAAATAAGATTTTGAGTTTGGTATTTTTACGTATGTAAAAAGTTCTTGCTGAAAATTCATTCGTCATATTTAAGAGCGTGACTCAAGACAAATTAAAGTAGTAGGAGCAATGCTCCCAAACATTGGTAGCAACCAATGTTAATTTTAATACTTATATTTCGTTAGATCAGTTTTGGATATTAGGATTAGCACTAAAAAATGAACAAAAATACTATGATGATTAAGAGATGATTCAATGTAATTAACAAAATAAAAATTGAGAATATTATGTTGAATTTGCACAAATTATTTGCTCCCATTTTGAGAATGACCTGAACAGCTACTTAAGAAGACTAACATTTGTCTTCTTTGTCTTTGTAATAGAAATTGTGGAGGGGATGCCACCATGCACGCCTGGGGCTGCAACTGCGCGCGTATGGGGTATGCAAAACGCATGTGCATGTGGGAGCTACACCTACATACACGAGGACAGCCACTGCGCACGCACGTGAGGGCTGTGCCTGCTCGCGTGTGAAGGTGGCCACCGCTTGTGCTCACGGGAGCTGCAACCACACACGACAGTGTGGGCGCCTGTGCCCTCGCGCGCTGCCCTTGTAGGGCCTTTCTAAAGCGTAGAAAAATGTTAATTCCCTCTATTTCATTGTATTAGTACTTAGTTCAATTAGATAAAAAAACTATAGATTGTGGCATTTAAGTTTGTTAGCTCTAGATAAAAGCTCTAATTTTATTATGAGGCACACACATATGCAATTTGATCAATTCTCTAGTAACAATAAGATCATATCAAAGTTTGATTTTTCGTTGGAAAGATGAAAATGACCATATGACGATTTTCAAAATGGAGTAGATGAATTTTTTAAATTTGCAAATGAAAGGTAAAATGCAATCAATTCTCTTGTCGACATTCATAGTCCATGTGCAAAATTTAAAACAGACAAATGAAAAATAAAATTTGTGTGGAGATTGATTTATATAAGAAAGGACTTTTGTTAAATTACTTAAAATGGACCTTGCACGGTGAAGATAAATAGTGAGTTGAAAGTTTTTTAACTGTTGAGTCATCAAATGATATAGAAATGAGCAATGCATTCTTGGATATGATGAGAGATGTAGAAATTAGGTGGCACAAATAATCAACATCAATCAAATATGGAGAACAATATTAAATTCGATAGATTCAAGATTTTTTAATCTTCTAAAAAATACTGATGACCCTCTTTGGGATGATTGTGAAAAAATAAAGTATTTTGTTGGCTGTGTCACAATTGATGAATTTAAAATTAGAGAACAATATGAGTGAGAAATGTTTTGATAGAATGATTTGCATTATTATGAGTATGTGACATGATTTTGAATTTGTTTTAACAAATTTCTACAAGTGCAAAAGAGTGATGAGTGAACTTGGTCAAAAATACCAAAAGATTGATGCATCCCACAATTAGTGCACTTTGTATTACAAGGAGGATATAAAATTTACAAGTTGACGTGTTTGTGGAGAGCCTCGATTAAAATCTAAAAAAAATTAGCACTAGTGAAAGGAGTATTCCTTTTTCAACATTTAGATATTCTTCTTCAGTCCTTAGATTATAATGTATATTCTTATATAAAAATACTTCACAGTTTATGCGTTGGCATTATGAGTAAATGTATACTGATCCATTAATTCTAACGCATCTTAAAAATGTAGAAGTTTGAAAATATTTTGATACAATTTATCTACATTTGTAGTAGAAACTCGAAATGTTAGATTGGGTCTTCGCAAAGCTAGTTTTAATCCATTCATTAGTTCAACGACAATTTACTCTTGTTAGCTAGTTTCTGTGACACCTTATAACTTACCGTCAAGTACGTGTATGCGTAGAGAACACATATTTTTTACTTGCATAATTCCTATACCAAGATCGCGAAGTAATACAACACATATGTGTACTTAAGGCCTCTTGTCGATACATTGAGTATGTTATGGAAGATGGTGTTTTAATATATGACATATCAAAAAAGTAAAATTTTGTAATTTGAGTGGCTTTGTTGTGGACAATAAATAATTTTTTTACCTATGGAATGTTGAGCAGTTGGAGCATTAATGGTAAACTTGTTTGCCCAATTTGTGTAAATTTCAGACTCATTCTATTTGAAGTGCCTATCGATCACTCTATGCATCATTAGGAACTCTTTTACAAAGGCAATTACAGAGAAGATACTATCACCAAGCAGGATGAGTGCTATTGAAGCATTTCAGCAAGAAGGATATGAGATTACTCATAATTGTGAAAAGAAAAATATTTTCTGGGAATTGTCTTGTTGGACATATAACTTATTGCGCCACGATTTATATGTTATGCATTTTGAGAAAAAAATTGATAACATTTTCAACATTGTACATTAAATACTAAACAAAAGATAATGTCAACTCGATGAATGAATATTTGAAAGCTATATGTGAATGTCCAAAATTAAAGTTAGCTCATGATAATGGAAATTAAGTACATCAAGCCAAAAGCCATTTTTATATTGTTGAGTGATTAATGCAAGCTTGTTTTTGAATGGATAAAGCTTTAAAATTTTTTGATGGATATGCATCTAATATATCTCATTGCATAAATGTCGACGAAGACAAATTTCTACAATGAAAACTCATGACTATCATGCCTTTATGCATATATTAATCCCCATTGTCTTTCGAGAATTTTTGCATAAATCCATTTGAGACATCATTGTTGAATCTAGGATCCCGAGAATATTTTGAATGATCACAAATTTGTAAGTGAACTCAGCCTGTACTGATGAACTTGTTTGAGCTGATTTCTATAACAAGATATATTCAAGTTCAGTACAATGATCGATCTGAGCTAAAGGAATGGGCGACCGCTGCACACGTAATTTATACATGAAGCACCATATGTGTGCAGTGAGCGTCCTAAGGATATAAGCAGTCGACCAGTATCAGAGGATTGACATGAAGTGGAGCAGTAGAGCACAGACGGTCGACCAAAGGTGTAAAGCGGGCGACACAGTGGGGGATCAGAGGAAGACCGGTCTATCAGA
>LTAE01005365.1:11511-28744 GCA_001647135.1 Pontederia paniculata
AATTATATATATATATATATATATATATATATATATATAATTAAACAGATGTTATGATAACAAGAAAGACATATTTCAAAGAATCGTAATCATTCGATGGAACCCTAATCATAATGCATAATTCTATGTTATGCATTATAGGTATGATAAACATACATGTATTTTTTTTATCAACAAAGGATGATATAAAGTGGTTACAAATATTATTATAATCGGACTAGATATCAAACCGATCGATATCCAATGTGAGTTTAGATCGGTCAAATCATGTTCAATCTTGTTGAACCATTTTTATTAGAATAATATTATTTGTCATATTCAAAGAAATAAACTGATATATTATAATATGTTAGTAATTAAATATGGATATAAAATAATTATTTAATTTGAAAATTATAAAAAATATTTCTTCTATAGTTGCTATTTTTATTTGTTTTCATTTAAATTAATATCTTTCTTGATTTTCTTCTTTCCTTTTCCCCTTTTCTTATATTCTTTCCTTTTTTTTCCTGAACATAACTTTCTCTTCATTTTTTTTTGAGGTTGGGGAGCTTACTTAGTAGTTTTGCTAAGTAGGCTCCTTCGCCATGATCCAGACCATCAAATTCAGTTCTGACGATCTGAGATCATTTTTTTATAAAATATTTTAAATTTTAATTTTGATCGCATGATATTAAAATTAAATCTGATATTCTGTATTATCGCTAAGGAGGCTACTTCGCGAAACTTTATTAAACAAACTTCCTTTCTCTTTTTTGTTTCTTCTCCTTTTCTTAATTTCCTTCTTGGATTCATTCCTTACACTCTTCCTCCATCTTTAATTGGCAAGATCATTCCATGTGACCTTAATCTATATGGGATTGGTCTATCTCAGTTATCCATGGTTTTTTGGTTTTTTTTTTCATTTTTCTATTTAACCAATTTGTATTAGTTCGCTAGTTTTTCATTTTTTCCTAGTTCAAATTGACCAATACGGTTGAACTGCACTTTTTTTCTGCACATTTAACTGAAGGATAACTATATGGTTCATAGTTAGTGAGCTTGACCAACCGGTATGATTCGGTCCAGTCCGATTTTAATTACATTAGTGATTACGCTACACTTTAATTATCTCTCAAATCAAGAAAGTAGAATTAATTAGAGTTGCATAATAAAAGTCATTAGTGCTAAATTCAAAGTTCAAAACTGAAAATATATGAGGACCCTAATTGGTCGAGAGGAAGAGACTTATAATGTAGTTGTCGCTCATGGTTGTTTATAGCTATGATAGGGTCAACTATTTAGAGGCTTATCATATCACCATATATTCTTCCTTCAATTAAGGTTCACATATAGTTTTTTTTTTCACGATAACAAGATTCTTATAACCTACTTCTTTGAATCCACGACCATAGAACTCGACAATTATATTACTTGCTCAACACTATATTTTAAAACAATGTCAGTTTTTAGATGGTTTCAAAGACATAATAAACACATGTACATGTCCTTTGACATATGACTTTATGAAACCAATGATTTTTTAAACTCACTTTAATTTTTGTTTTATACTTGATCTAAGGGAAGAATTTATCTTTTTAAAGCATAATTAGTCGTACCACCATGACAATAGGGCTTCATTTGAGAATTTTTCTAATTAGCTTGTACAACATCTCTAAACTCACCTCTTATACTTCAACAACATTATTTCTATTTAATTATTTTTATCATACAAACATAGTGATTGGTTAAACCTTTGATCGATTATTATTATATTTTTGTTTACCCTTTCTTTATCAAAGGCATTCAATAGGGTATCGTGACAAAGACAAGAATACCAACGGTGATCTTTAAAAGAACAAACTATTTAATTTTCTTCAACATATATGAGAAAATAATTTATAACAATTACATACAACAAGACTTGTTCCTATCTATTTGCAAACTATTATACCAATGATAGGTTAATTATTCAAAAAATATTCATGTATATTTTCCCATTACAAGATTTTAACATGGTTCTAGCTGGCAGATGAAACAAATGTCACTATATGTATTGATTGTAAAAGAGAAACATCAAGAACTAGTACCAGCTAACCTCATATAGTCAAACTTATGAAGGTGGTTTTCTAACTAAATAGAAGAGTTATACAAATAAAAGTTACTTGTAAAGTCGTTAATTTGATTGAATTAAAGAGGAACAAGTGGGAACATCATATGAAATTTGTTAATATGAACTATTAAATGAAACTCACCCGAATGTTCCCATAACACGAGTGGATACATGTGTATTAGTATCATTTGACAATTTTGCTAGCCCAAAATCTGCAACCTATAGGAATTATATGAAATATATTAGTTAACAAAGAAAAGAAAGAATGAAAAAAAAGAATTTTGACAAACAAATCAAAATTTCAAAAATCAAATTTAATTGTATGAAAGTTCTATGCCTTTGCTTCGAAAACGTCGTCCAAAAGAATATTAGCTGACTTGATATCTCTGTGGATGATTCTTGGATGACCTATGAATCAGTATGAATTCAATACATGAAAAAGTATGATGATCTTCAACCCACAAAGGGAACTACAACGGTTTTAGAAATTCAATAATTATAGGATCATCTTAATTACTTACAATCCTCATGCAAATATGCTAATCCACGAGCAGAACCAATAGCGATTTTCATCCGTTTTGTCCAGTTTATCGCAGGAACATCCCTCCCTAATAATGATATTCATAAATTTAAAACCAATTTATATTTTGAGTACCAACTGAAAAAACATATGTGAAGGAATTTTAGCCATTGTCTGACCATGTAAATGATGCTCGAGAGTATTATTTGAAACAAATTCATAGACGAGCAATCGATGATGATCAACTATGCAATAGCCCATTAAGGAAACCAAATGGCGATGGTGAATGCGGCTAATGATATCAACTTCTGCCCTAAATTCCCTTTCTCCTTGTCCGCTATCAACTTTAAGTTGCTTCACTGCTACTCGTCTCCCATCAGAAAAAATTCCCTTATAAACGCATCCAAACCCACCCTCGCCAAGAAGATTGTCACGAGAAAATCCATTTGTAATGACCATTAGGTCTTCATATGTGAAGCTTGAATTGGATACACTAAGATCTTGTCCTGGTCCATTATATATATGACCTCCATAATTTGAAGGATGACCGGGCTCTAGTTGACCAACATGAGGCAACATTTCAGCTGAACCATGGTAAAAGCCATCTAAAAGTAGACACAATACAAGAAGAAATATATGAATAAATATCTAAAATATAGGGGAAAAATTAAAAAAAGTAGGAATATTAATGACACGCTCCATTAGCTTACTTGGTGCTTTAGAATTGCTATCAAATGGTGGTGCATATTGCCGGCCAAGATTACCCATTCTGCCCTTCTTTTTCTTTGAGATCACAAAGAAAACAGCCACAAATGCAACAAAAACTCCTGCAACAGTAATCCCTACAACGGATCCAGTTCCCAAATTACCACCCGAACGTGATGAATTTGAAGCAACAATAGGCAAATTCTGCTGAGCTGAACTGGTAGGAGTTCTCAAACCCGAAGGCGTTGGATTCAACTTAGGAGGTGTGTTTGGAGTGAATGGGTTATGAAACGATGATGACGGAACAAGAGGAGATGTGGATCCTGGAGGAAGAGAACTTGGTGGAGTTTTAACAGAAACTGGTTGGTTTGGTGGCGAAAATATTGGATTGTTAGGTGATGGAAATTCTAATGGTTTACCAGGAGTAGATGGCACAACTGTAGGAAATGGTGATAGTGAGACAGGAGATGGAGGAGGAGGAGGAGGAACAATGGGAACAAAAGGTAGGTCTGGGGGAAACAAAACTAAACTAGGCGGAGGTGGAGAATTGGGTGGTGGCGGAGGAGGGGGACGGGGAGTAGGAGTAGGAGGAGGAGGAGGAGGAAGAGGAGGAGGAGAGAGCAAAGGAGGCGAAGGAACTGGTGACACTGATGTAGGAGGGGCGTTGGAGGAGCTGCTCGATGGAGATGGAGGTGGAGGTGGAGGTGACGAGTGGACGAGCAAAACTGGTAGCTCATCGGGGTCGTCTGGTGGCAGCGTTATCGGCGGAGATGGAGTCGAGTCTGAGGGCGGAGGCAGACTTTTCTCGTCATCTGATGGTGTCGAAGGCGGAGGTACTGGAGAATCGTCGACTCTGCTAGATGGTGTCGGAGCTGTTTCATCCATTCGCTATCTAAATTTCTCTAACAAGAACATAATATTTTTCTAACACCAACATTAGATTCTACTGTATCAACACTCATGCATGCACATTTGAGCCAATTCTACATTTATATCCTGAAATGAAAATAAAAAGAAAAGCAAATCTATTCATATAGATCTTGAAAACAACAAGATGACATCTCCTTCAACCACGAACATGAACAACACAATGAAAATGAAAAAAAAAAAGAAAAAAACAATATAAAAAATTACAGTAATGCGTGCCCTAAAAATAGAACGTATTATCGTCTAACCAAGAAAACATGCAAAACATATTACGTGGCATAAGCTCACTTGTGGAACGCAACAAATGATGGCACGGAGGGAAAGGCGAGGAGTCAATGGAGGAGGGGAGAGATAAAAGTGGAATGAGAATAGTTTTCTTTTCAAAATAAAGAATTCTTTCTATAGATAAGTATTCTCCCAAGATGAAGTCATTAACTTTTTGAGGAAATTCCCCATTTCCACTTCGAATGGCCTTCAACAATTCAACTTGTTTATTATCGAAAACCTATTGATACTATGACCTATTTTAGACTTTTTTTACATAGAAATTAGATGGTTTTAAATATAAAAAATATCATCATATAAGTCAGATAAACCCTACCCAAATAACATTATAAAATATATTATTATATTTTATTGTGGATATTTTCTAACTTATATAAAATTACTTACATAAATACTTGTTATCAAAAGTTATATAAGTTACAAGTGATGGGATTGAAATATAGAAAATGCTATTTTGTCATCGTATATAATAAAATATTACTTAATATTATCATAAATATTAAATTAATAAAAGAAGTTTGGACGGTAAAAAATCATTCGAAAAATTAATAAGAAAATTTAGTTTAAAAAAGATATCCAAAAATGTCAGATACATACTATTTCATTCTCAGAGAACATAGAGTAGAAATTATTAAATAGCACTCTATTATGTTATGAATGAATAATATCAAGATCATAATCCCACAGGTGATTAGGACATATAATAATTCAAATACAAACTCCATACAATCCTCAACATAGAAATATGCATTTCAAAAGTTTGATGAACATAATTTACATTTAAAGACAAAACCCCATTTGCATTTGTATATGAATTTATTAAGTCTATAGTTTTGTTGTACCTCACATTCTTCCGTTAATTATTTTTTCCTACAAAGTGTTAAAGTATTTTTCTCCAAATTTAATAATATCTCCTATTGTTGTCAAACTTAATACATAAAGATGTTAAAGAAAGTTAATAATCCGGGTATGTATATATATATATATATATATATATATATATATATATATATATGTGTNNCAAAGTGTTAAAGTATTTTTCTCCAAATTTAATAATATCTCCTATTGTTGTCAAACTTAATACATAAAGATGTTAAAGAAAGTTAATAATCCGGGTATGTATATATATATATATATATATATATATATATATATATATATATGTGTGTGTGTGTGTGTGTGTGTGTGTGTGTGTGTGTATTATTTAAAAACATCTCCTATTGTTGTCAAACTTAACACATAAAAAAATGAACTAAAAAAGTTAATAATGTGTGTGTGTGTGTATATATAATTTGTGCTCTACATTCTTATTCTCCTCCTAGTTCATATCTTTTTTTATCTTACATTCTTCTTGTTGTAATTGTGTTTTATTTAAAGAAATAAAAAAATACTCATATTTATCTAAAATCATATAAAAACCTACAATTATTAAGAATTAAAGAACACCCTTGTGCTTCGCACAACTTTATATAGTATTAAAAAAATTATTATGAATTTTATTTATAAAATAATTTATTATATATTTTCATTATTTAAATATATTCATATAACCTTTGATATTAAAAACAGATTTATAGTTTCAACATTTGTTGAGAAAAAAAATCATATTTTTATAATCTACTATGTATATATGTATATTATGTAAGTGTGTGCATGTGTGCACGCGCATGCCTATATATATATATATAGGCAGGGAACGTGTAGTATAGTGTGTGTAGCACACCAAAAAGTAACGACACTTTCTGTACAAAAAAAATTGAACATTGTTCATTTGTGCAGAAAGGTGTCGTTACTTTCTGTACAAGTGCGCTACATATTCTTTTTTTTCACACACACACACATATATATATATGTATATATATATTAATCATACTTATAGTAAGAAAGAATATGTTTTTCAAAGTTTTTTAAATTATATAAATTAAAATATTAATATAAAAGACACATCTCTTGATGTATGTGTGCATTGTTTAGTTGGAAACCAAACTTGAGTGACATTTAACAAAATCTCCTTCATCTATAAGTTTGCATGTACCTCATTTGGTGCAGAGTGACATTTGATATATGAAGGATAAAATTCTAAATTATTCTCTTTATATTGTTACATTTATTGATGATCATTTTAGAAGGATTTGGCTTACTTGTTTTAGCGCATAAAGATCATATGTTAGTAGAGTTTAAGATGTTGCATGTCAAAGTAGAGAGAAATGAGAAGAAAACTCAATTGTATTCGCATAGTTAATGATAGTGAATACTGAGGGCCATTTGAAGAGTACTGTAGCACTTTCCGTATCAGACTTGAGAAGACAATTCTCATGACCCCTCAGCAAAACAGTGTGATTGTGATAATTAATAAAATAATTGAGGAACATGTTGGATATATGCTTTTACATGGTAAGCTACCGAAGGACATTAGGTTGAAGCATTGATGGCTGATGTTGATTAATCAATCATTCACCATTAGTACCATTATATGGTGGTATAGCTCTAAAAATATGTACATAGAAGAATGTTTCATACGAACATCTCATAGTGGTTGTAGAGTATTTATTCACATCTCAAAAGATGAGAGATCAAAATTTGACAACAAATTATAAGAGTCTCATGTGTAGGATTCAGCAGCAACAGAAAAGCCAACAATTACACTGATCACACAAGTAATATATGTGATGAGAGAAGGGATATCGTTCCCACAAGGAATATTATGATTAAATTTATCCAAATCCAAAGTGACAAAGAAAAACTATCCAATTTGAGTCCAAATCCAGGTTTATTTCAAGTAAACGAAAACATAAAAAGATAAAAAAAAAGATGAAGTCAAATAAGATAAGATAAGATAAGATAAGATAAGATAAGATAAAATCCCATTGAGAAGATTAGGGATTTTGTTTCACCACTAAGTCATAATGGATTAAGTTATACACAGATTGGTCTAATGATGGACTAAGTTTGCTTTATTTGTGATACCCTAAACATGTGCAATCACCTGTCCTAAATTTAGATTTATAGGAATATTCAAATTAATCCACCCTTCATTCAATCATAATCTTAATATGCATAAATGATGTGAAACTTATGTTGTTATCACTTAATCAATTCCAGCTTAACATACCACATAATTTAGAATCTCAAATGAGTAATCCAGATTGTGACATAAGATGTTGTGCCTTAATTTGAAAAATCAATTCCTTCATATGTTAATAACAAATTTCATAGTCGTCATAGAGAAAAAAAAACATTAGCACAAGGTATTCATGTTTTAAAAGAGAAAATTCATTAAAGTCAAATAGGGTGCAAACTCACTAACATAAACTACTCCATGACAGGATTATACATGACAAAATAGAAGAAACAATTCATCCCAACACAAAAGAAGAATAGAGGATCTAACACTAAAATAGTTGAATGACCTTCTCACAAATGCACCACATCTTCTTCTTGTAGAGCTCCCACAATGTTCAACACCATCACTTGGCCTCGAGGGAGAGAAATCAAAATTATCACGAGAGAGAGAGAGAGAGAGAGAGAGAGAGAGAGAGGATGACCAAGTGAATTATTTATAGAGAAGGGGGAATTCAAAACTTTTGGAGGTTAGCTTCATCTCAAATTCTTCATTATGATGAGATTTGGCCAAAATTTATCTTATCTTCAGGTTGGATAAGGAATTGAATAAGGTTGGTTCTAAAAATGGGTTTAAATAGACATTTTCTGAAATCGGATTTCACAACCATAACATTGCCTTTCATTAGGTGTCCAATCCTTCATGGCCCGTGAACTAGTTTTCACGGTCGTGATCATAACTTGTATTTCCCATGTTTGATTTCTCATGGCCCATGAATTGGATTTCACGATCATGACCAAAATATCATCTTTATTTTTTTAGAAATTCACAGCCTATGAACTGGTTTTCACGGCCGTGGAAGTTCATGCATCACTTTGCTCATGATCTTGAATTCCTTGTTATAGCTCGTGATTCGCTTCTTTCATGATCGTGACACGCTCTTCATAGTTATGAATATGTCTTTCAGTCAACTCCTTCCGCTCATGGTCGTGATATGGCTCATCATAGTCGTGATGAATTCTGGAATTTTTTTCAGCTTTCATTCACGACCTTGATATTTCCCATCAATGACCGTGACGATGAATTTTGTGTTGAAATTTTGCAAAAAATGATTTTTTTATCATTTTGTGTTGCCTCCTTGCACTTTTTTTTGCTCTAAATATACCAAAAACTCGAAACCTTGGATTGATTCAATAAAATTAAAATAATCAACTAAGTGAAATGGTGCATATCATGAACAAATTTATCAAAAATCAACTAAAGATAGCCATGCAAAATATGTTGAACTTAACATGCATCAAATTCCTCAAAATTAGAATCTTGCTTGACCTCAAGCAAACACAATATAAGACTCAAGATAATTTCATCATAATTATCATCCTATAGACCACAAGATCCTCTCACCTTTATCCAAGCTAAGTTGTGTAGAATGTCTAAATCTTAAACACATTGAAACACTCTAAGTCTCAACCCTATGCAAAAAACAAAAATATAATCTATCCAGTAAAAGTATTAATGTTAAATGTGCATTAAGTATCGAGAGAGCTTATACTTTTTAAAAATCACAATTTTTGCTAGTTCTAGCCTTCAAACATGGTTTCACAAGAAAGTTCATATAATGAGCTTTCGGTTGATGGATTATAGACCAATTAGCCTTAGGTTATAGGGATTTAGGAGTCCCCACAGTTTTACTTGCTCGAACAATCCTAGGTTTTGAGTGAAGATTCAAACTAAGGCAGTCAAGTTGATACTTTAGCATTTCTTCGTATTGCACAAGGTGGCTCGTGTAGAAGACTCTAATTAATGACTCCTAGGCGAGATGATCTTAGGGTATGATAAATCTGATAAATGCTTACATTTTAACATCATAACTCCTTTATTTTATGACATTGTGGCATAGAGTATGTTCCATTTTAACAACTTTACAAATATGTTTTGATATATACATTTTTTTATTAATTATTGGACATGCGAAAGGAGGCATTTACATAACCTCACTCGGTTGGTTGATGCGAGAAAATCAATCACAGAAAATTCAGCAAAGTGTATTGGTCCAACAAGTAATATAAAGATAAGAAAAAGTGTTGAACCCACAAGGATTGATGAATTTTAAATTCCTTAATCTTATTTGTTAACTTGAAAAGAGGAGTTTAAATTGATTTCAGGATTCCAGAAAAAGAAAGAATAAGAAAAGATAACAGATAAAAGAGAGTTTGTTGCCTGAGGAATTATCAATATGATGAATTGGATAGGTTTAGGACTTATATCCCCACAGTTAACTCTTGGATTAACAATTAAATTAGTTCTGTAATTTATGTGATGAAAGAGTTGTGTTTAATTTTATAAGATTTCAAACTAGATATCTTAACTATTTTAATTCAGTATTAACCTAGAAAAGTGTAAACCACATCAATCTTTGGTTAAATTAAAATGCATTTAAGCTACAAAACCTAAATTGTCAAAACCTCGAACTAAGTGATTCAACAACCCACAATTCACAAACTTCAAACTAGATGAAATGTGAATAGACTTGCATCCAAAAATCAGAGGAAAATGATCGAAAAATAAATGAAAAATGGTATGTGTCCGAGTTCGAAACAAACCGCGTTCCGACATATAAACGCATGGCAAAAATGTCCTTCGTCAATTAAGAACACGATCCGCATTCTGGTGACCAAATTCAAATATTCAAAATAAAATTCAATAAAAGGCAAAACAATTAAAATTTCAGATAGAAAATGGTCCGCATTCTAAAGGAAAAAAGTATGTGTCTAGATTTCCTAGAAGAGTTTCACTTTTAATATTCAATAAAAATCTGAAAACACATTTAACTGCAGAGAATATTGATCAACAATATCTCACAGTTAAAGTTAAAAAAACTCAATTAACATTAATAATTAGCAAAGAAGATGCAAGTTCACAACATTGCAGAATAAAATTTATCTAAGAATTAACAGGGTTTAATAAAGTGTTCCTCCTAACACAAGATCATTCTAATCCTAAAAAAGAAAATAAAAGACTAACAAGAATTCTCGGCAGAGCTCAACATGCTTCAGAAATTTCTTGCAGAACAACATTACGAGAGAGCCCCCTTTATGGCTGCAGTAAGGTCTTATTTATAGGGGAAAGTCTGATCTGCAACCTTAGATCGGACGATTGTGATGAGTCTTGATTAGCAAGTAGCTGCAATTCAGCCTTTGATCGTGTGTACAAACTTGTATGTGAGACGACACAACCCGCATGGATGAGAAACATGATCCATGACTTGGATAATTTGAGTTGGAGTCAAACATGACTTCAGACGTAGCCCGAGTTTCTTCAAGATGGTGACACGTGGCAGCTCGTGAGTGCAGATCAGCTCCATTTTGAGTGGAAAGTGGTTTTGAACACAGATAAATATAACATAGACCATTTCTGGATCAACACGGTCCACTTTATGCTTTGAGAGACATCCCTTCCATAATTTGCATAAAACTGCCCATTTTTGTGTGGTGCAGCTGAATTTGACTCCAAGTTTGATTTTTATGCTTTAATCCATCATAAATTAAAAATAATTGCCTTGAAAATTCAACATAGAGAACAACTTGGGTAGAATTTGACTCCAAATAAAAAGTAAAAAAAATATAAGAGATGATGCATGAATTCATACAAAACTAAAGGGAAATTATTTAAATGAGATACGTGCAACACGTATATTTTTGCTTGCATCAAATATCACCAAGCTTAAACACTTGCTTGTCCTCAAGAAAAAACTTAAGACAAAGTTCAAAAATCATAAAGGATCCATCATGATTTCCATCCCACCAACAAATATTCTCCTTCTACTATTTTTTGTATGACTATCGCCAGAGTATCTATCCTCTTTACAAAATTCCCAACTTAATAGAAGTTTTGAAGCTCAGATATATTTTAACCTTTTTTTCTAATCCAGCTCCATAAAAGATAGAAAATATAGTCAATCATATAATATAATTAATATTGAAAACACAAGTAATAATTAAGCTTAAGATATTTTCATGCTGAAATTTAATTTTTCATATGAGTTCTAGGGGTTCGCATGGAAGTGCGTGTAGCGGGCTCTTCTCTGATGACTCCTAGACCATATGGCTATATGGAAACAAGTGTTAAGGCTCCCCCTCGAGCTTACTTGTCCAAACAATCCTTAGTTCTAAATTGAAGATTTCAGGCTAAGCTATGATTCGTAAGTACTCGTGTGCTTCTCTATATTTCTCAAGGTGGTCTATATACTGAGCTTTCGATTGGTGGATGCCAGATCAGATGGCTTTAGGTCGTCAGGAAAGAATCCCCTACGGATCTAATTAATGGACACGCCAAGGTTCGAGATAACACATTTGCATCCGCTCAGAAACTTTATTCAATTCATTTTTTATCTAAATAATTTCTTTCTTATTTGCAGTTTTTTCACACTTATTTTTTTCAAATATACATAAGCTTAAAAATTACTTAGTGCATTTAACAAAATAAAAGCAAGTTGGAAAAGAAAATTTAGTCCTAAGTTTATAATTCTATTCGGCAACTTTCTACTTTTCCATAAACCCTATACTAAGCCTATATTCGATAAAAAAAAATAGTCATTGAATTTCATAGATTGACAAGGTGTCTTAGAGTTAGCACTTAAAGTTAGCCAAGGCTTAGCAAGTTAGTTAATTTGACATGATTTATGCAATTTTCTTTGGATTTTTTTATAATGCAACAAATGCAATACATAATTTAACATAAGCAAACATGCAAACTAATGAAGATAAACAAAATGCATCACTTATGCAACATCCCCAAGCTTTAAATCAAACTCTATCCTCAATGTTGACAAGCTTTGAGAGAAGACAAAACATGATAACACAAGCAACTAATGCAAACTCAATAAAGATAAAAATAAGAAAGGAAAAAGATGCAACACAAGTAATCACTGTGGCGTTGGTGGTGGTGGCTCGAGTATGAATCTGTGGTGCCCAAACTGTAGTGATAGTCGTGGTGATGTTGCATCATCATCTCCAATTGATCTAGGCGGCATCGGTCATCCTCCACATAATGCTCCATCTGATCAAAGCAACTCATGGTGGCCTAGTGGTAGTCCTCCTGATCAATCCGCATGGCCTCCAGGGTGCTCTAGGCAACAAAGTTGAAGGCGCTAGCTGAAGAATAAGTAGTTTGAGGCTCAAAGTCGGCATAGCATAGTGGCTCGGGCTGTTCTACTAGGCGTGATGCTGGGGTAGTCTCCTCTGTTATCTGCTGCTCTGTTTATGCTCCTTCTCCATAGTCTGTGTGGGTGGGGCTACCTCCTCATCTGCTCTAGATATCAGCAATGGAAAATACAACCAATTGACACAATCAAACACTGTGATTTGTGCTTAGTTGATGTAGATGATCTTCTCATTGTGACCTTTGAAGGTGAAGTAAGGCTCTCCAATAATGGTAGTGATTAGCTTCATGTGAATAATCTTGCTACGGTCGATCAATGATGGCGCTTTTGGTAAAAGGGGTCTAAGATAGATCCGTTAGTGCTCCGCGATCAGTGTGATGAGGCTGCTGATGACCAAGGAGCCCTTTGACTCCTTGGTGAACTTTTAAATCCTGCTTGCCTTAGTGCGAGCGAGCTACATGTGATCCTCTCTTCTAATGGCTCTCCAAAAGCCTGAGGGACTAAACTCGGATGCAATATGGAGTGGTCCAGCTCAAGAAACCCATATATCATGTTGAACTCCTTCAAGGTGAGGCAAAATTCCTGGTTCTACGTTCTATAGGTGACGTTGGGCTCCTCCTCCCTAGAACATTAAGCTTGAACTATCATGCCTAAACATGCCACTTATTTTCTTTTTCAACATTTATGACTTATTACTATGCAATCATGGTATATGTTTAGTGCCTAACATGTTGTAGAGATACAATTAGGAAAATACAGAACTTAATGGGCACAAACTAGGGTTAACAACATCTACAGAGACGTCCCCAACATTTTCACGGGCCGTGAAACCAAGTTCATTGCCTCTACAAAGGAAGGAACTTTTTTCAAGTAATTTCACGGACTATGAACCCAAGTTCATGGCTAGACCGAAGGCAGATAAACAACCAACTTCTCTTGACAATCGTGACAAACCCATTCATGATCACGATTGAACGTCGATAACGAGCCAAAATTTTTACGATCTTGAACGTTTTTACACGGGTTCGTGATATTAATGTCTTATCGTTAATGCAACTCGCTCTTGAACTCTCTCTCTCCCTCGGGAGCCCCCCACCCCAATTGATGCAATCTCCTTCTTCATTGATGACGTCAAGGAGAAGCCACCATAGACGAGCACCCCAACAAATTCCATCACACGCATCAGCCACTGCAAATTCCTGACTCCAATGTCCTGCCTCGGCAATAATACACCGGCATCCCAAAGCACACGACTAGTGTCCTGCCTCGACAATAAATACACCAGTATCCCAAAGCGCAATCAACTTTTCTCTCCCTCCTTCGCCATTGTCGATCCTCCTCGATAACTTCCACCGGCATGAAGGAAGAAACAACACGCTAGCAACAACTTCACAGTCTGTGAAGATCTCAATCCTGATCATGAGCTTTGCCCTAACAACTATTATGACCCTATTGCGGGCGTGATGATGCCCGTCTCCTTGATTCTTCAAATCACTATTGTGAAATTCAAGTGAAGGGGAAGTTCCATTGAAGTTCAACTAAAGCACATATAACCATCATGCCTCCTTGGATGTGACTTCTGATGTGATGGATAGGCTGCCAACCTTCCCATCGACCATCCAAAATGTCGAAGAGCAAGATGTCGCCTGGGAGGAGCCCGCCTATTCATCTCATCGAGTTCCCTCTTTAGATCATACCACAAGATGAAGACCAAAGGGGGAGAGTCAAGATGTAGAAGCAGCGGAAGTTGGCCCCCACCATGATGTTCAACATAAGCGATGACATCTAAATCATGTTCGACAACATCGGGGTCAGCCATTTCATCCGCAACTACTGACCCACATACAAGGAGATCACCCTAGAGTTCCTCGCCTCTCTCGTTGTCGATCAGCGCCACCCAGGGTGGGCCATCAGATTCAGGATTTATAACCAAGAGTTCGTCCTCTCATTGGTGGAGTTTAATGAAGCCTATTAGTTCACCAACGTAGGGAATGAGTGCATTTGTTGACTTTTCGGGCCAAGACTTTTAGAGGACCATTACTGGCAAGGGACACCTGAACTACCAACTAGCAAAGAGTAGAAGTATCCATAACACAATCTTTCGATATATTCATCGAATATTGTCTTGTTCTCTTTTTGCTAGGAGTGATAGTGAGGGACAAGGAATTCCATAAGAGTTATTTTTTCCAAAACTCCATGGTGAAGGGAACAAGATCAATTGGCGGCTTTCTTAGCATGACACCTGATGAGGTTCATTGAAAAATATAGAGATAACATTGTTGTAGGGGGACTTATAACCCCAATAGCAAACTCTTGTGACCTTAATCTATAGGACCGTAGGAGTGAGAGCCTTCCCCCACAAGTTTCTAGACTTGAACACTATGTCACAAATGATGTTCAACATGGTGGACAACATCTAGGCCTTCACCTTCAAGAATAGGTCAGATACCTTATCAGTGATAGAGGTTGACAGCTTCACCATGTTCAACAATGCCAACTTGATTATGTTGCCAATCAAAGCGAGTGCATCCGAGCATTATACTATCCCACCACGCTATTCCAAGAGCGGTGCGAGGAGACAAAGTTCGAGCCTGAGACGGACCACCAGCCTGCAGACATGGTGATCAATCCTCCTGAGAGCATCCCTAGTCAACTACCGCCGCCTTCATGATTTGACATTTCTTCTTTTCATGTCGGACTGACAGCTACACAGGCCCAACAGGGGCACTACGATGAGATTCAGTCCTACCATCAGCAGCATAATTACCTCTTGGAAAGAGCATCGACAAAAATATGAGGACTTTTCACGAGTCAGGACCATATAAAGAGGATGTTGTGATGCCAACATAACAATCATGTTGGCCAGGGACATTACAATGCACTCCTTATTCCACCAGTTCACCCAGATTAGTAGCCTCACACGATTGTACTTTTCTTTTTTCTTTTACGTCTTCGCATATTTTCTTTAGTTATCATCAAATACTTTTGTTTTCATTTGTGCGTTCAACTTCTTCCATTTGTCTTTTATTGTGGACAATTAAAAGTTCAAGTGTGGGGGAGTGGTCATGTTTAATATGCATGTATTGCTTGTGTATCCTTTTTTTTCTTTTTTTTATGTCAACACCATGCATGAATCTTGTATCCATCTCTTGTACAATTTAGGACAACATGTTTCTAGTCTAAGAAATTCAAGTTTCTAATATTTTGCAAGCATCACCATAGTATAGAGATTTATAGAATATAGAATTTTACCGTTAGATTCATGACTCTTAGGCTACTATTTCCTTTCAGCTCCACTTATTGTTGTTATGTCATCTTGATTAGAGTAGCATTTTTATTGAAAACACTAAGTAACTAGTGAGCTTTTTTATGTCTGAAAATTTTGAAAAATTTGGAAAAGTGCACGGATTAGAAAATGAGCATGAAAGTTGTGAAGAGGGTATGAAGAATGTTATCCACAACTAGGATGTGTTCGGGCAATAAGATCCGCAGGGGATTCTTGCCTGGCGACGTAAGGTCATCTGGTCTGGGATCCCCAATCGAAAGACTATTACATGGATAATCATGTGCAATATAGAGAAGTGCATGAATACCTAATCATTGCTTAGTTCGAAACTCCAATTTAGAACTTGGGAATGTATGAGCAAGTAAGCTCGAGGGGTGTTCATCACCTGGTGCCCTAAGGCCGTCTGGTTTGGGAGTCATCACGGACTTCCTTGTGCAACCCTACTTGGAGGATAGAACTATAAAAATAAATTGACATACATAAATTTGTAGTATAGTCCCTTAAGCTCATGTGATACTTATGTTTTCAGCATCAATGCTATTATGAGATTGATATCATATTTATTTTATAGAGCTGGGAGGGAAAGAGTTTAAAATTGTTTAAGAGTTAGAAAGTCGATAGGGCAGGGATCATTGGAAATGTGGTGAGATACTACGGCGATGATTGTGAAAATATTTGAGGAAGGGAAAGTATTGACTAGTTATATATAAGCAGTGAGGAATTTATTTTATTTCCTGATTTTAATCTTGATTTGTTGCTTGAGGATAAGCAAGTGTTAAAGTGTGGGGGAGTTTGATCCATACAAAAGGACTCATGCATTTCATGTCATTTGTCATATCATTTTACGCATTTCATACACGTTTTAAGTTTTTTTAGCATCAAAATTGTATGAAGAATTAGTGATAACGAATTTATGGTTTTCATGTTTTTTAGGTGAAAAAGGAGATAAATTCGGCGTCAAACCAGATTCACGGCCGTTACAGAACGATTATAGAACAAACATAAAGTTAACGATCACAAGATGCAATTTAATCGGCGCTATAGAAAGACCTTCAAATAATCTGAAGATCACCATGAACATGAAGAGAAATTCACTAGTGCTACTGAAGGCTTTAATCGCGTCATCACGTAGACTCACGGGCGTTACGAGAATCGTCATGACTTTAGGATCTGGATGGCACCAGGGGGGGGGGGGG
>LTAE01005366.1:1472-30406 GCA_001647135.1 Pontederia paniculata
CGTCGATGGTCTTCGATGTGGCCTCCGGGTCGTTCAGGTAACCTGCCCCATGCACCCAACAGTGTGTCAACATTGTTAGTCATTTGGTCGAACACCTAACCCTAATGACGTACAAAAGTAGGTGCAGGTGTGGAAATGGAATGGATTTGTTTATACCGCATCTAATTAGGGAAGTTGTGTTTGGTTTACCAACAAAAAATGTTGTCTTGGAGTAAGGGATTGATATTGATATATATATATATATATATATTGATATATATAGTTTCCAAATCAATGGAATTTATAATCTAATCACAATTTGTTCATTGGCTGAATTAAAATTAAAGGTACTAGATAAATTTGAGCCAATCATCACTTATTAACAACTAATGCAGCTTATTGTTTCAAGAGTAGAGACACAACTTTTTCTCTCTTTTTATAGTACAATTTTTAAACCCTCATATGAAATGTCAAAATAAAGATAACTAAGAAATAAAATTATATAAAGAAATAAGAACAACTCCAGAAAGATAATCGCATGCATATTTTTATATTGATTTTTTATAGAGTTTCCCTTTAACTAACCTCCAATAAAAATGGTTGCTAACGAAACTACTTAACAACCAAAGAAATCTGTTTAACAAGAAATGAGACCAAATCAAACTGCATATATGAGAAGTGAGATAAAATATATGTATACTTCCATATATGTGGATATCCAAATTTCACATTTTTTATGTACTGTGTGATTTAAGCTCTTAAAATCAGTTTGTACGTTACATGCCCAAAAAGAATAGTATTTCTTTTTGGATTTTAAAAACGGAAAATACAGATGTTATTCATGAAATTAGTAAGATATGTTATATATATATATGTGTGTGTGTTTGTGAAACGTATATGCATATATACAAGTGTGTTTGTGAAACAAACCAATGGGCGAATCACATAAACCTCTACCCTATTATCCCTTTCCTTTATTCTCCATGTTTTATATATTGTAACCTTCATCTACTTACATTATATATGTACATTATCATCACATATTGAGTGCCAAACCCACAAAGTGCATATGAACTTTTCCTGCTCTAAGGCTGCCAACGGCATTTAAATCATATAAATTCTTATTGTTCACATCCATTCACATATAAACTAATATACTTTATTTGAAGTTGGGGATCATCTAAAGACATGTCAATTATTTAAGAAAGATGGATGGTTATTGAAAACCCATACTTTCTAATCCTACCTTGGAGTAAACGAACTCCATTGTACACGCAGAGTTCAAATTGATAAATTAGAGTATTGAACAATATTATCTTAGTTTCCTCATCATAACAACTCATAATGTTGCCTTATCTTTTTACCTTATCATCATTTGATCCCTAGATGGTTGTCCTTTAGTAATGGAAGCTTGTAACTTTTGTTTTTAGGAAATGACAAGATCCCTTGCTTCATTAATTAATTTCATTCACCATAGTGCAAACATACAGGCATATCAGACTACCTAAAAGTGAAGTATGTTTTCTACATGGAGATACTGATCAATTAATAAAGTGACCAACCTTCATTATTTAAAAAGCTTAACAAAAGGTAGTTGCTTTATAGTATTAAATGGCGTTAAAGCATTTGATACTTCTCACCCAAGTGGTGGGAGTAAAATAATGTCCTCAATAATTGCTCTTTTTTTCTTACCCAACAAAATAATAATCATTCTCTTTTCATTTGCTGCAAAAATTATTTGGTTAAGCACGTATATGTTACATAATATATGCATTAGCATGTGTATATATATATAGGAGGTAAAGAACGTGTAGTACATTTTTAGCGTAGCTCGTATAGCGTACCAAAAAATAATGATATTTTCTATATAAAATAATTTAATTATTATTCACTTGTATAGAAAGTGTCGATATTTTTCTTACAAGTGTGTTACACGTATAATTTGTCGTTGGCTCAGCCAGTAAACAGACAAGTATACACATAACATATTGATATCTCAATTCTTTCACAGCTTTGCAAAAAAAGGCAAAGAATAATACTAGCACTATTTCATCCACTTCATATAATCTTTGTAATTACAAATTAGGGAATTTGCATTTTGAGACCAAATAATACATAACATCAAAGTACATGATTAGATAGTTGCGGGAATGCTACTTTTCCATGATACCCCCAAGTGCACCATGTTTTCTCTGAGTAACTATACTTTTCATGTGGAATATGACACTATAAAACTCAAAAGGGGCATTCTTCTTCCGTACTACCTCCACATAGATGGAATAAAACATCACTTCCACTTTGCATAAATGTGGTTTTAGTGCTTCAATCAACTCGTGGAATGCAGGCGAACAAATTATGTGTGAACCTCTTAGAAGTTGGCAGTTCGAATTGATTGCAGCTGTGTTTTGTTAGGTGGAAATAAAGAAGGCAAACTCTAGGAATTGAGGAAGCTAAGGCAAACAAATCCTGAGGTAGCTGATGCCACCCTTAACCCACTATAGCAACTATATATCATAAGGATCGCTTAGACTAATGGCATATAGCAAAAGTTTTCATTTAGATCCATACGCAATTGTCTGCATCCTGCAATTAAAGGAGCAGAGTACTTAGTGCACAATATTGGTACAACCCCACAAAGAGAGTGAGAACCCCTGTGGACTTGGAAAAAGTTGACAGAAAAAGAAGAAAAAAAAAGAACACTAAAAGACCATCTCTTTTGTTTTCTTGAACTAATGTTGGAGATATAATAAGTCACCAAATGCAAAATAAAAAAGAGGAAATCGTATAACTATAAGAGTTATATTGTGGAACGTAATAAACCTGTTAACTTTAAATTTTATTCATACCAAATGAGCAGTTCCAGTTACAAAAATTTGAATTCTTCTAAGGAATAACATACAACTCATAACAGATGTCAGCATTCAGAAATGAGACATGTCTCCAACAAAAAACCCTTTTTTTTTCTTATACAGACCGAAGAGAAATGCCGATTCAAATCATTACTTGAATGTCTATGTTTTTCATCCTGATCATGATAATTTGATTGTTATTAATATGCCATGGCATTTCACGATGGAGTCATTAGTTAAGTTTAATATGCAACACAAACCATTTATATTAAAAGGTCAAAACTTAATATATCAAGAGGTGAATCTCATTAGTATACCTTACTTAAAGAGAGTACATCTTCATTAAATCCTATTTCTAATGATCACCATATGCAATTCAAATCTTTTTTCTGTTTATTTTGTGGCAATTTTTTTGTTCTATATAATACGGAAAAAATATTGTTAGTTCAAACAGGGCAGAAATGAAACCACTCAGGTCAGACCAAATTTCTTGAATTTTAGAGCTTAAAGATTGTTTTTTTTACTCATAAATCCGTATAGTAAAATTTATACATCGAACAAATATAACTACAAAATAATTAATATACTAATCATCACATAAATATTTTATCGGGCAGAAAATGTATAGCCATTACTAGTTGAACTCCTTACAACCATCTTTTAGCTTCATTTATTCGTATAAAATATTATAAATTATATGATACAAATCTCAAAGTTTATATCCTTATAAGAGTTTTTATACAGATTTAAATTATTTTACTGATTTAAACTCGTGAGAATATACTTAATCCAAACCTCCCATTAGAAGCGGTGGAAGCACTCAACAGTACCTCTTGTTATCACAGATTTGAAGAGTATTATGTGTGCCAGTCACTAATATTCCCCATAATTTGGACACGATGGAGATGAGTTGTACAACAAACCTATCAGTGAAGGAATCCTTGACATATTAGATATGCTCATATATCAAATAAAAAAAAGGTTAAAAATAATGAGGCTGTGTAATCAGCATAAAAGAACCACATAATAACAACAGTAACTCCTACTCCTTTGGACGGCAAGAGACGATGCAGACTAAGATGACACTTGCAGCGTCCCTAGATGCCATATCTATTGATCATCCAGGAGACATCAAATCTGCGCACTTTGTACAACTTTTCTAAAGAATTGCTGGAGATATATCCCCTATTAAGAATTGGCATGATTTTGTCTGGCTAAATACTTCCATCTTCACAAGTTTGAAGAGTGGTAGCCACACTAATTTGCTGCATGCACAAATTACTGGCTCAATGTAACTTTGGAGTCATTGCAGCCCTTTTAATAGATGCCATTATAAATTGTCTCAGTCCATTGACAAAAAAAGATTAAAAAAACACTACTCCAACAAAAAAATAAATGAGAAATTCAGCTTATTATAGGAACTGCTATGTCTTTTACAAAAGACTACTAACATGTTGACAAACAAGCACAATTACAGAATGCCAAAAGCGCATTCTTACAGGAGAAATAAAACAACGGGGCAACCTGTAACTCCACCATTATAGAATGCGCTGCAAGCACCATTATAGTTGCAAGATACTCATATTCTCCTGCCTGTTTGCATATGCTGCATTATTGGTAACCGAGGTCTCTTGTGATCCTGTATCAGAATCCCTACAAGACCAATACAATCAAGACAAAACAAGATTAATGTTAACTGTCCTAAAACAAGCTTTATGTTTGGAAAGCAATGCACACCGTGTAAGAAAAGAGGTGCTACTGCAAATATCATTACCAGAGCACTATGCTTAACATCCATTAGTAATGCAAAGTTATGTGTGGTTCTTACAATGAGTTACTGCAAACATACTAGGAAACTATGTCGTCTCTCCCAGAAAATCTTACGACCACAAATTCAAGGAAACATAGAATAATTAAAGAAACACCTTCATTTATTTTTGAGAGAAAAACGGCCTTCATTTGTTGAGAAGATCCAGGAATCCCATAACCATGTGTCCTTAAGTTAATCTTATTTTTACAATCCATAGACCTAGTAATATAAGATGTTTTTGCCAAGTTGACAGCAAAACACAACTGTTGCCAACTATAACCAAATCTATCCCTGAAAGATCACAAGAAATGAACTTCAGAGACTCACTAGAACTTCCTCTTGAAATCAAACAAACAAAATGAGCTAAAATCTAACTCAGCAGACCATCATCCTAAGAGCAAGTTCAGGCTTGTCATTCAAAAGTACTGGTGATGTCAGCAAATTTAATTAATTGATGCATGTCAGGTCAGCGATGAACAAATGATTGCATCTATTAATAATATAGATACAGGAAAAGCAAATCTTTTACATGACCCAAACAGAAAAAAATGGCAATTTACAGCAGCTCCCTCATATTATCATCAAATGGTTAATCATTCTTTCTGGATGGTTAACAACTTGGTTATTCATCTTTTTTTTCTTTTAAAAAAAATTATCCAATGGTATCCCGTAAAATTCCACTGTGTATTTAATCTTAATCTCAACATTGTTCAATCTATAATTCCTGCGTTCTCATGTGCATGCCACCTCCACTCTACCTCCAAGACTGAAAATATACCAAACAGCATGCATGTAAAATAGATGAACAAAAATGTTGTGACCAAGGGTTCATTTTTATTTCTGCTGCTAGGATTGATCTACAACAAAACCATATTTCCTTCTCAAAAAAGTTAACCATATATGACAAATATTATGGGCAGCTAAGTGAATAGAGTTAAAATGATTAGCCAACCTAGAAAATATGTTAACTAGCTGTATCTGTGAATTCTTAAATTTCAATACCATACACAATTTTTGTGTAAGAGTAATAACGCGAACAAATTGCAAGCAACTTTGAAAAGAATGACCTTGGATATAAATGTCTAGGCCTTTATTTTTTTTCCAAATATGACCTTGGATATAAATGTCTAGGCCTTTATTTTTTTTTCCAAATCCAAAACATATCTCATCACAAGGATAGGGTTAAGTTGAAATGATGCACAACCCAAATTGCACTACAAAAGACATTCTGTTACTTGCACTCGTCAACTCACCCAACCATTTATAAAAGTTCAAACTTCAATGATTAAGGTGCAGTCGTCTTTTCCAAATAATTGTTTTTTACTTGAACGCAATTTTTTCTACACTGCCAGTTATGGTGATACAACATATTTATGGCATGCATCAAGTGACTAATATTATTGCCAACATTGCTGCAGGCCAAATAAGAAGACACATCATTGGAGATAAGAAAAAGCTTCTCAGTTTTCTTAATGTGACTGATTCCAACATACAAATAGTAGACTACCTTAATTATCAAACAAAAAGATGTAACATTTACATTACCCAATCAAAATAATTGCTAAAACTAAATGAAACAAGCTCTTAATAGAGTGTTCTAGTATTAACAATATCCTACTTTTTCTAGCATAAACCAGGTAGAAGCTACCAATCCACATGTTTTCATATAAATTACCAGTCAAACGTACCTTGGTTCTGCTATAGTAAATCTTCCAGCCTCTTCTAATTCTTGAATTCAAAACTCGGGATTGGCGGGCTCTGTGTATCAAAGCTCTCTAAAACCTCTGTCTTGCTTCCGCCACCTCCACTGTTAGCTTCGCCCTCAGACTTCTTCCCACCACCGAACCACCCACCAAACCAAGATGATGATGATGATGATGAGGGGGCGGTGGTGCTGGAATTAGCAGTACTGTCCATTTGGAATCCTGGTTGCGAGAATCCTACAGATGGAGCGCCACGAGCCGTGGCGACGTTGGGGGGCATGGCGGGGACCGGGGCTGCTCCAGGTTCCTCAAGAGGCGGAAGGTTCTGTGGGTTGCTGAGGACACGGTTGAGCATGATGCCGGCGCCCTCGATGAGGGCGAGGAGGATACCGCCGAATACGGCGGAGCGTGCAGCCGCGTTGGGGCCCTGACGCATCTGGAGGAAACCTCCGGTGGCCGCGCCGGCGATGATGGAGTTCCAGGGGTCCTCCTTCTGTCGGAGATAGACCATGGAGCAGTCGAACGCGGAGAAGAGGCCGCCCCAGACGGCGAAGCTGCCCCCGACGCGGGGGGCGTTCATGCGCACGGCCTGGACGCCACCGGAGAGGCGCTCGCCGTTGGGGGAATTGTAGAGGCCCTTGAGGAAGTGGAAGGCGCTGCCGCCGACCGCGCCCATGCCGAAGGCGCCGCCGACGTCGTCAAGGATGCGGTCAGGGCACGGCTCCCTCGACGTCTCCGGCGTCCCCATGGCCGATACGTAGGAGAACTACAAGGGTAATGCGATCAGAAACCCTAACCCCAGGAGAGAGAGAAAGAGAGGTCGCGAAGGCGCGGAGAGAGAGGGAGGCGATGGCGTGCGTGTGGCGGGCGGAGATAGAGACCACTTTAGAAATGGGCCTGTCTATGGACAAAGAAAGCCCAAAGATGATGTTGTGCATGGTTTCAAGGGCCCAATTTGTTTTGGTGGTGGTTTCTTTTTTTTATTAGCATTAGAAATGGTCCGTTTTGAATTAGCCCATACAAAAAACATTGGTAAGTATAGTTTAATTTTTAAATTAATTTTATAAAATAAAGAGTTCTATGTTGTGATAAATAAATACTAATAATAATAAGTATATATTTGGTATCAAATACCGAGAAATTTTTTTTTGTTGACTACGATGTCCTTAACACAAGCTCTTTGTAGTAATGTTAAAGCAGATAATAGATAACGGTTAGTTATTAAGTGGATAATGGATGCAAATAGCGGATAGACATAATTTGCATTCTTATTTGCACGTGTATTTTTTAATTTATTTATTATTTTTAATAATAGTATTTTATTATTAAAATTGTAAATAAAAAAAATAGAAAATAATGATTATGATGATAAGAGAAAATAGAGGTGTGAAGTTATTTTAAAATAAAAAATGTAATATTAAATTTAAAAATAAAATAAACTATTTTAAATAAAAACAAAAAAATATATTAGGAATAGATGCTCAACCTTTAAATTCCATATAAATAATCTATAGAGTTTGTTTGAAACTTAAAAAGTATTTTAAAAAATATTTATTAAGTATTTAAAATAAAATTTTGATCAAAACGAAACTTTGTTCGTTATCTTGAACACTTAAAAATTGTTGTGTCAAACACAATCTTAATTGCAATGAAAAATGCTCCCTCTCTCAAAGCGGATTTTGAATATCTGCAATTATCTCACAACCACAATCACATATCAATGGCAGCCATCATCTCACAACCAAACGACTGTCATTGAAGCACATAATGTATCCATTGCAAAGGAAGAATTATGAACTCCATATTTGAAATAGAAAGATAATGATAGATAGATCCTGGATTCTGTTCCCAGGCTACAAGTCTTCGTTGTAGGAGTAGGACCATGGAATTTTGCTCGTAGAGTCATACATAGGCAGGCTTACAAGCCCACAATTAACAGACCACAAATTTAATGCACTAGATTTCCCTGTGCTTTTGCAGTCCTCCTACAAAAGGAACACAAAGGAAGAAGTGTAGGGAAGAAGAGCATTAAAGCAGCTGCACATGCTCCTGAGCAAAAAGAAGGCACAATGGCCGATGTCAAAAGGAGTTAATGGGGCAACAAATGCACACAATTTGTAACAAGGAACAAAAATAAGAGTGCTGTGCCTGATGCAGAGATGGGATGCATAACCAAATCCATCCATTTTTAAAAATCTTCTGATGTGTGATCTCTCATCTTCCCCAAAAAAGCCTGCAGATGCTTCAGCAGGGATCACAGCAAGCAGCAAGAATGGAATTCTCTTCCTCCAAGATCACTTGCAGGATTGTTGCTGAAATGCGATGCTAAGCATGTACTGTTACATGGAGAGAAGACACATTTAAACCACTGCCATGCAGCAGCAGCAGCTACTGCTGAGCTCTCTTCTGCCTGCCTGTCCCTCTGGCGTTCACATCCCCATCTTTTTAAATGAGGTCGCATTGATGTGTCTGCACAGACGGTGAAACGTTTCCATCCTGTGCAGGCAGCAGCTTTGCTCCTTTGGGCTTATTATCCTGTCTGAACACAAGCCTATGTGCAGCGAGGTTGCAGCAGGGAAACAGAAAGATTGCAGACTCTGGATTGGGGTGAGCTCGAGCTGTGACTTGTGATGAGCTTATCTAGGGGTTCATGCATGCTGAGGCCTGAACTCTGCATGCCAAGCTTTGCTTGTGCATAATATATATGCTTCCCTCTCTCTCTTAGGCATGCTGCAATGCAATTTGGTTGTGCATTCTCCTATGCGTTCTTGGACTGGACCGGTTGGGTGTTGACGTGATATAAGCTTATTGATATCTGATGGATTCTGAATTCTTAACCTTTTGCAGCAATGGGCATGTATCAGAATTAGTCAGAAGACTACACATTGAGTTTAGTTCACCCTGTTTTGTACAAATTCTTCTGTTAAGCACTTCATCCGACACTGTAAAGCGACCATCAGTAAACTTAATCATATGGCAGAGAGGCACAGTTATAATTATGCTCATATGATCTCTTCAGAAACCTAGGTTTGTCTGTGGCTTTGCTTAGTATATGTGTATGCTAAGCAAATTAAGGTCATCCATCTATAGGTAGGAGACTCCTTTAGGAAACTAAAAATCTAATCCAATAATGATGTCTGCCGTTTGTATGTAGATAGATGGATTCGATTTTACTTGGTATACATACTAAGCAGTTACTTAGTATATATATCGAACTCATTTTTGTTATGTTCATATGTTTGATATATAAGCTATTTTCAATTGTATTATTTATGTAAATGCAGTTATGTCACACTGAGCTAGTTACGTCTACCTGATGCATCATTAGTGAAAAACATGAGAACTTAAGTGAAAGTAGACAGCAGAACATACACAAAAAAGAAACAACTCAATGTGAAGTTTGCTATGTTTTCAACTACTCCTTTGGACATAGTTCTATATTACATGCTGATTCTGAAAAAAAATCATAGTATCCTCAGTAAAAACAAAGCAATGCTAAGGGATCTTAATTAATCTTGTATTCAGAGTTTTTATCCTCCAATCATAGTGGCAAATAGATTGTTGGAGAAAAATGTTCTTTGCACAAGTCTCAGTTACTTGTTGGGTTGCAACGGGGAACTAAAAAGGATGAAATTCTATTGTTGTGGAGTCCAATATCAGCCATTGCGCACTGATTAATAATTAATTAAAAAGTCATATCTTAAGCTAAAAATTACTAACTCAATTTGAAGAGAGTAAATTCTAAATTCTTAGCACAAAATTCATATTATTATTAAGGTTAAGGCTGAATTGTTTTCACAACTCTTGAGTCAACTTCAGAGCTTTATATATAGCTCATTTATCTCTTAATTTGGAATCCAAGTTCAGGTCGGTAAATTTGTTTATTATTATTAGAAACCATATACTGTCCATGCCTCTAGGAAGCAGGAATCAGCTGCAGGTGTGTACAATTTATTACAACATTGACTTCTCTTTAATGCGAGCTAGGTTTGAAGACAAAAAGCACTGTGGCAGAAGGATAAGAGCACGAGGAGCATTTTATAGATAGAGAAAGAAGATCCATATAATGTCGGCAGCATATGGCACCTGTGTTCCTTGGAAGGCAGAGAATCCAGCATACTTCAGACCAACATATTTGCAAGAAATATAGACAGGGGTCCTATATATGCACTCTGTTGGCAAGGTGGGGGTGCTTTTTTTTTCAAATCACAAAGGTACAAGCATTAGCTGTACATGCATGGCTTTATTGGAAGGCATTCACCCAATACTACCTAATCCCCCTATATCTTCTTGTTAACCAAACAGTCCACATGTATGCTGTACAATATGTTCCAATTAACCTCCAAACATCAAAAGCTTTTACATGCAGACATGCATTGACAAAGCAGAAGTTATCATCAAGGTTCCAACACTTCTAGCCTTTTTTATCAGAGCTGAAAAGAGCAAGCAAAAGGAGGATGCATGTCTGGTCCTGCTTTTTGCAATGTTCAGCATCCCTTTTGGAGCTTTCCATGCATGTAAAAGGAGCCATGCAGCTGCTACTTGTAGAAGGACATGGAAACAAAAACTAGCACACTTTGAACTTAATTTGAAGGATGAGAACAATAATAATGAAAAAGAAGACATGATCATTTAATCAAGATTACAGTTAGAAGCTAACACTCTTGTTTGTGCAGACAAGGGAACTTAGCACTGCATGCAGGAAGACAGGACGAGCTTATTGGCTGCCACACTAACAATTTTAATTAGCCCTAATTAACAACACCATGCAAATGCCATGCACGCACGCAACGCACTTAGTGGCCAAAGAGGACGACCCAAATATCCGAGAAAGCTTGCAGGATGACGGGGTGATGCCTGGTGGAGTTCAAGGAGAGATACGACTGAAGCAGGTGCTCCAAGTCCGCCGCGCCGAAGAGCTGCCGCTCCACGATCATCTCCACCATCGAGTTGCGGAAGTCGCCGTAAGGATCGCTCGATCGCTTCATCACCGCAAACCCGGCCTCGTCCTTGTTCTTCTTCTCCTCCGCCTCCTCCTTCTTAACCTTCTTCTTCTCTGTAGAAGAAGTGCAGTTGACAGAGACCACTGGCTGAAACCCTGAACAAGCTCCCCAGTTCTCGCCTTTGCTCTTGGCTGCTCTTTGCCTAGGAGGACACTGAGCTCTCTGCTGGTTCTTCTTGGTCTTCTTCTTTCTGCGCTGGTAGAACTCGGAGGAGTCGGAGGATAAGCTCCTGGAGGAGAAGAAGGTCTCAGTTTCCTCATCCTTTAGCTCCTTGTCTTCTTCACTGCTGAAGAAGCCCAACTCGTCGTTGCTCTCGCTGGAAGAGGAGCTGGTGAAGCCGTAGGCGTTTGAGAACAGCTTCTTCTTCCTGGCGTCCTTCTTTGTCGCCTTGGATTCTCCATTAATGAAGTGGTTCGAGTAGTACGAGCTCTTTAAAGGAGAGGAAGGGGAGACCGGAGGGCACGTCCTGCCTTCGAGCTCGCCCGTCACGTAATGCCCTCCCGTCTCTCTCACCCTCCTCTCCTTCTTCTTCTGCTTTGCGTTCGTCCTCTTGACAGCGCTCCTCGCCATCCGAGAGCTTTGGCTATAGTCCAGCGCGCACGTCGTCGGATGGCAGCCGCCGCAGTCCACCAATTGCCGCTGGCGGCGTCCGTCGCCCCCTGGTGCGGCGCGGAAGGAAAGGGAGGCCGGTTCGTCGGGGCCTTGCTCCTGGAGGTGGCGAAGGCGGTGGGGGACGAAGGCCGGCTCCTGTACGGCGTCGCTGATCTGGTCCTTGAGCAGGTGCCGGCCGGACGCGGTGGAGCTGACGGCGGAGGAGGTGGAGGGGTTGCAGGAGGACCGGAGGAAAGAAGGAGGCGACCGGAACATGCTGGCGAGTCGCTGCTTCAACCTGCTGCTACTTCTGGTGGCATCCATTGTTGGATCAGTCGATGTTCATGTGCTCAGGTACTAAGAACAGTAGAGAAGAGGTAGAAGGCCGTGGTGTTGAGGGCAAGAAGGAGGTTTATATATAGATAGAAGTTTGAAATGGATGGAAAAGAGAGGGAGGAAGAGGAATCCATGACATGGGGATCTTAAATTATTGTGCAATAATTACAGTAGAAAGTAGGAAACACGTAACCCTATAAAAAGAAGATGTATATAAAAAACAGTGCATAAATTTATTTTTGGCTTGGAGTGATTAGATTGCTAGTGTCATATGTAATGAAAAAGATTGCACGGCCAAAATCTTTTCTGATGCTCGTAAAAAATCTGTGTGTGTCTCCTAACATTTGTAATGGTATAAGACTGCTCATGTGGAGCAAATAGTTAGCCATCAAAAAATATGTCCATGCAATTACTTCGTAATAATAAGCACTTGAGATTTTGAAATAATAATGTCGAATTTTTGAAATAATAAGCACTTGAGATTTCATTATTTTTATTCCACCGATGCTTTATTTGTACGATGTACTATGCTTTATATTCCTTTTACTTTTAAAAGAGTTAATCCTTAAGCAGTTAAGCTATATATATGTCTATTACAATATTAATTTTCAGTTAAATTAATTATAGATAACTTTAGGAATATCATGTGATATATTTATAGATAACTCTAGGATATGTGAAGCACATATTGCTCCACACATATGAAGCATCATTATATTACTTAAATTATGCTTGAATCTCAATCATAAATTTAGATGTTGTATATAAATAGAACAAAATATGCTACACACATCTCATATACTTATATATATATATATATATATATATATATATATATATAAACTTATTTTACAAAATTAATAGTAAATCACAAATTATTTTCCAAAAACTATTTTCTTTCCAAATTTAGTTTCAAATGCACCTAGAATATTTGTATATTTACTCTACGGAGCTAGATTACGGCCCATCTTGAAAATAAATGTCCCTTTTCCCTTTTTTTCTTAGGGAAAATTCATAGACTATTTCATTAGTTTCCCTGACAAATTGAAGTATTAATTTCACCATCTCGTTACCTTGTTTTGCCGTGATGCAAAGTCACATATATATTTGCCAACATTCTTGAATTTGATGAGGAATTAATTAGTTAAGCAACAAAATAATTGCAGAATTACGTCCCATTATCCAATGACCAACTCGTTGCTGGTCCTTTTCTTGCTCATAACTCCATCCAACCACCTCTCTCTTTCTTCCATCACCGAACTCGTCCTTTTCGTATCTACAGTGAACTCCAAAGTAGGCCATCTACATATATACACACTTTAATTCTCTCATTCCGTTCCTTTGTTTATCTTACACGCTACCAATAGATGCTAACTAATCGCAACAGTTCGCCATTTTTAATGCTTCTGAGGGATATATATTCTTGTCATATCTTTGCATACCATAAGCAGCAGCTCTTGGCAACTGTAGGCGATGTGACTCGCCACTTGTTTTTTTGCATCAACACATATTTGAAATGTACAGATTCAAGGATATTACTGCAGTATATTATGGTATATATTCATTCAGAAGTCCTATTTGAGTTGGAACACTAATAATATTTCAAAAGAGTGACTGATGACTTCTTGGTTTATGTATGCAGCATTTTCTCTTTTCTTCTGCATTGGTCACTATTGTACTCTCAGGCAAATATATGTGTGCAAGAGTTACTCTATCGTTGCACATAATATGACCACAAGCTAATAGTAATTACTATTCGTGAACTGACCACTTCACTGGTTTCTCCAACACCTACTCTACAAATCTTGTTCTTCTTGTTTCCCCCACATATAATAAAGAAGCTATGAGAAAACAAAATAGTTGGTAACTAACCCAAAGTTCTAAGCTACACAATTGTACTACTTCTTGGGATTATGCTATTCGAAGGACGCCAAGAAGGGATACTTTGGACATGGAGTTCAAAATATATATAGATGAAGCTTGCATGCATTGTTCAAGTTTTTGAAATCCATGTGTATAAGTGGGGGCAATGGAGGTGCGGAGGGGTTGTCATCTCCCCTTCCCTCCATGGGGCTCAGTTCCCATCATAGAATTGTGTCTCCTTGCTTGTGTCCATTGCCATGGTTAGGACCCATTCCAAGGACAGGGTGGTCAGTACTGAGGTGCCATCTTCTCTCGGGACAGGGAGGTACATACAAAGCCAAGGGACTCGAAGGGAGATAATTTTAAAAATAAACAAACAAAGTTAGAGGTCGACCAAATATTAGAATAAAACAAGTTGTGGCCCCTCAAGGCATCACTCAGAGTTCGAAATAATCTCTGTTTTGTAGATTGATGCAGATTAATTACTATACTTGATTTGGTTATATATTTTGGATGGTGGAAGGGTTTGGCTCATGTGAGATGTAAACTTGTGTGGAGCTTATCTGGAAAGTCCATCAAAAGGTTCAACACCGTTACAGAGATGGTGATAAAAATGTGGGCAACAGTGGAGGCCAAGTGCATCAGGACAAAGGCATGGAGTAGGCCTTGGCCACCTCCTGAGGAGCCTTTGCATGTGAGTTTTGATGTAGAAGAGGTGGCCGTGGTGGAAATATATTGCCCCTGCATTCCATTAGTTTTATAGGTATTTAACAACAGGGTAAAACTTTTTCTTTTCAAATATTCAAAATTTAGCAGCCTTTTAAAATTGTGATTCATGGTTTGGTGTGTGGAATTTTATGAGGTTAGGGTTTTTGTTTGCTATGATTTGGCCTTTCATGACACGGGCACCTGTTTGGTAGAACAGTGCTACTCTTTTTATTCGATTACGTTACTAATTAATGACATATTTGGTAAAGAACATAGCACTAATGACCTATTTGTATTGCTAACATCCAACATTTGTTTGTACATTGAAATGGACTGCCCTCCAATTGGCAATTGAAATGATATTGGGTTTATGTTACCGCAAAGGATCAATATCTCTTACTGAGCTGGAATTAATATTTCCCCCTCAATTTTGTTAAATTTAAAAAGGACTACAATAGATGAAAAAATAAATAAAGTCCATTACATAAGGAAATTGTAATCTACGACTATTAACTTGAAGTCTTAAATTTGAAGGAGTTATCAACGATATTTGGAACAAGTTGCTTGCATCTCCATGCAAGAGCTATGTATTTTATATTATCCATGATACTAATGATAACATGTAACTTGTCCTATTAACCTAGCATGCAAAATTCTTAGAGGCTTATGAGATACAAGATGGCACTCAAGTGAAGACGAATAATGCGTTTAGATTAAGGCTTCGCCGAGATCAAGGGGAATAACCTAATAGAAGAAAAAAATATTATATCCTGCAACAGTGTTCAACTCCCCCACATGTTGGCTTAACAAAGTCTACTCACCAGTGCTTCTTAGTTTGAAATTTTGAACAAAGTCGGCATTGAGAAGGCCATCAACATTTTTTTTTGGCATAGTGGCGTACAGCATTAAGGTCTATTTCTTTATTGGCTACATTCCTTACATTTGGATTCTTGAAGCTGGAGGTTGTGGTAGTCAGTGTTGTTTGATAAGTGATTCGAGTTGTCTCAAGGAGAGTGTAGAGGTGCATACAAGAAAGAATCATCCGGCAATCCCACTGAGAATGCTCGAGAACTGGACAATTTGTACACCTTGATTTCCATTTGTTTATCTTTCATTGAGTTCAATAAACTTGATTTTAACGAGACCCAAGAAAATAAGTACTATAAGTCATGTGCTAAAGGCTAGCTAGCTCACTGTTGGAATCCTGGATGTATAACCTTGAAGGATTGTCTCATATACTGAGAAGATATACCTTTTTCTGTGCCTTGAGATGGGTGGCTATTCTTCCTTCAATAGACTTTGATCATTCAAGAAACAAGAAAATAGGCGCGGTTGAACTCAGACTTGCATCTGCACCATTTGATGTACACATGCATTAGACAAGGAAAATCTATTGTTTAATCATCTTAGAACAATATAGTTAGGAATGTAATGCGAAAAGAGGACTTTGACCTTAAATGTAACAAGGCATCAACTAGCACAACATTTTGGTCCAAGTTTGCATCTGCTATTGTCTTAATATTTGGTATGCATAAAATTGAACATGTGTATTCTGTGATAATGACTTGGTATATGATTCAAAATGCACAGCGAAGGACGTCAGTTTCACATAATAAGCAAGACTCAACTGTGCTCTAAATCATTTGTACTTCTTTAGCAACTTGTGTATAAAATACCTCCAAATTTTCAAAACTAAGAAACATCAACCATAATTATGTCGCATAACATTCTAAAAACAAATTATCTGATTCAGTGAATGACAAGAGGTCAAACTGGGCCTAAACAGATTCTGCTGCAAGAATGCAGCCTCAAGGATTATGAATATAGAAATAGTGAGAGGGAAATTGAGAAGACACAACCATCAACCAAAATGGTTCACAAACATATTGCAGTTCATTTGCTTTCTGCAGGACATAAAGATACCCGTTACATAGAGTAAGCATTAACCAACTGAATAATAGAGCATTTGACTATAACGAAATATAAGATCACTAAAGAATACCTCAATTCAAACAGTTACAGCCAGTAGAATCCTAAAGCCTGATATACAAGTACAAAGTCAGACAAGAGAAGTGTCTTTTTTATTTCCAAATATATGTATATATATTTAGAGGAGCTAACTAACTGATTCAACATGTAAGTGAAGATGATTATGCTCATCTTTTCAACCACAGTGCTGTTAAATTTGTATTTGGTCACTGGATATTATCAGATTATGCATGCTCAACATTCACTATAATAATCCTTGCATATTGGCTTATGGCAAGTCATCCATATTTTCATATAGAGCATAATGTTCCACTTTCTTGGTCCAATACATGGTCTTGATATAGCAACAATCTCTGAACTATGATTTTCCACTTACTAATAGAAGTGACTTATACTCCAATGTGAATTTGACATTTTTTCTCTTAAAAAAACTTCTCCCTTTTCCTTTTGTCAACATGTGATATATTTTTTGAGACGAGCATGTGAAATATTTGTTGCCGAGCGAATGCTATCAAATTACATAGTGTTTGAAATATTTATATATATTTGTGCTTCGTATTTCAAACTTAAAGCAGGCATGCTGGTTCAACTTTATGGCTCTTAATTTACCAGCATATATTACCACAGAGTAGTTCAGTAACCTTGTCCACGAACAAACATATAAGTGGTAAGATAACCTGAATGATATGAGATGAAAATTACATAAAGTTGAAACTATTAATATATATTTGTGCATCATATTTCAGACTTAAAGCAAGCATGCTGGTTCAACTTTATGGCTCTTAATTTACCAGCATATATTACTACAGAGAAACACAATATAAGGCCATAACAAGAAGATTTTGAAGATTCTGCCAAAGGAAAGAAAGGATAAAATATATTACACTTGAAGTTTTAGGTGAATTGTGAACAAATGGCCTAAAAATTCTGTCTCAGAAACTCTGAGATATTCCCTTCTATAGTTTTTTTGAGAAAAATCATCTATCAACTGCATTGTTATAAGGTCTGCGGTTACATGGTCATGAAACACATGCAAGCCATCTCATTTGTAAAGAATATCAGCCTTAATTTTCCTTCTATTGCAGACCAGTTGTGGAAATGAATTATTATGGCTCATAATAATGGAAGGGCCTTTCTCATAATTGAGATCTGAACCAAACAATGTCACACATATGAGATAGCATGGACTGTCAATAGAACGTAGCAGAAGATTTTTCTAAGGTTTGGAAACTTCACAGAAATCTAATAAGCACTCCAGTAAATCTCTGCCAGTCACGCAAAGAAGTTGTTACATTAAAAGAAATGAGAAACTTTTATCCAAGAGACAGCAATACGTAAAGTTGTTAAGATTCATAACTTTAAGCGTGAAGTTCGGTCAAAATAATAATTTCAGCTCCATAAAAGTAGAATATGCATATTATATACTATGGAAGCAAAATGGATAACAACATGAAGCACAAGAAGTCCACATACCATCTACATTATGCAAGTTGTGTCCAATCTGCAGAAGATTAACAAGTTCACGAGAATTTGCTTCTATACTGTATTCACATTTAGATCAAAATTGTGAGGTTGATCTTGAACATCTGATCACATCATGTCATCTTAATCTTCAGCTAATAATTTTAACATTCTTCATGTTTCTGACAGCTGTTCAGGCAACAAACTGTCTCTCAGTCCATTTGTCATACTTGAACCTTTTCTATCCGTCTTCTGCTTATTGACTTGGAAGAACTGGTTTAGCTTTCTATGCACTTCACCATAGCTTTGAGTATCTAAAACCAACTGACTTTTTATCCAGAGAGGCAGCTTGTCAATTGGGTGTGAACAGTTAGTTCTATCTACGGAATTGCGTACATAACGTGAATCAACTAACAAAATTGCAGCATAGTCATTTATGTGCCTAATTGCTCGACCTAGAGTTAAAGAATTTGAACTGTTAAAAACGAAAAATTGATAGATACAAGAGACTAATTATTCAGAGCACACTTACCGATAGACTGATTTACAGCTTTCATGCACAAATTTTCATAGTATTCTCTTCCCCTTTCCTTGCATCTTCTTAAGATGCCAAAGCCAGTATTAACTTTATTATCATCAATATATTTGTTACTAAGATACTCATCAACTTGGGATATAGTGCCACCACCTTGCCCATCTATATGCTTTATTCGTTCCATCAGTTCCACATCATATGGACTTGGATATGGAAGTCCAACCATCACAATACAGCGACCCATCCCATCACTGAAATTTATACCTTCAGAAATTTTTCCACCCACAACAGCTAGAAGAATCGCCCCACTGACACCTGATGCTTTTGACATTCCACTACATGAGTCAATTGTTTGCTTGTATTCCTTAAGTACTGTTTCAACTTCATTGCTGCTTCTTGGCTCTCTGTAAATGAGCTTTCTTCTGAGAATTTTTGTAAGGGCACCTGAATCTTTCCATGCACTGTAAACCTGGTTCTCATAGTCAAATGAGGAAAAAAATATGACTACTCCTTCAGGAACAACTGCAACTAGGTTGCTGATTAAACGTCCTAGTTCTTCTATCTGACAAACAAAATTGTGATGAAATTAAACTTGAGAACAGGATAGTGCAAACTATTAATATACTCAAGGGGAAACAAAATAGAAGTCAGTCATGCATCACCACTCATGTTACGAGTAAGAAGTTCACATGAATTACATATCTGCAAAGGGTGTATTGATAAAAAGCAGAAGTAATAAGCAATTGCCATGTCGAATTCAATGACGTAAGTATATTCTCAAAGGACAAGTTAAATAGATATGGAACACAACATTTGAAGGCATTTTTTTTATGCTTTGGATCAATGGAATATCAAAGCAATATGAGGTGGGAACTGGATGTTGGGATCATAAAGAGATAGCATAAAATACTACAAATGTCCCTACTAACGATACATGACAATAAATCATATGTTATCCTCACTTAATGAGTAATGACCAAAACATAACCTATAAATCACAACAAAAAAAGTTCAATTAAGAAAAGAACAAGAAAAATAAGAGGAATTAAATGCTTTTCGATTCCAGATTTTGTCAAACAAATCCTTCCATCAAGCTTTTAATGTTTTATTTTTTTCTTGGTTTATTAAAGAAAGTCTATATCCTTCTTAGTAAAAAAGGGGGTGCTCCAGACTCGCTGTCAACCCCCCCCCCNCCCCCACCCCTACCCCACCCCACCCACTCACACACACAGACACACAAAACCGAACACCCTCTTTTGTGCAAGATAGTGATGAGTCACCAAGTGCCAATACATGGGGAGGGAAGAGAGACAAATATCTTGATGAGTCACCAAGTGCCAATACATGGGGAGAGAAGAGAGACAGTTGTACACAATTTTTTAATTAATGTAAACATGAAATTCATGTTCTACACTTAGTTGTATAAAATTTGGCAATCTGATTGATGAATAATAATCACGTTCATGAGCTTATTTTTGTTGTTAAGTTCTATTCCATAGGAACTTGATAAATTGGACAAATATCAGACATGACTTAGCAGAGTGGGTGCAGTGAGTCATGTGAAACTGGCATAATCAATATTCAAAACAAACACTAGCATAATATTGTGTAACGTGGACGACGGTGAAGTATAGGGAAATTGATTATACGACACAAGCCTTCAAAGTGTAGGTAATAATGATAACATTAGTCATGTCTAAAAGGAGCATATCCACCTTGCCTTCTTTCTTCCTCCAGCAGGTTTATGATTTTTTTCTATTTTTGAGAGGGTTTGTGAGTTGTTATCCGCTAAAGAATTGCTTAATAAAAGTATAAGGATATAAATATATCTGGGAGCCATATAGAGTATAAAAAGTCATATCCATGACTTATACATTAACACTTGAATCAAATGAACACTACTAAAGACATTACATATCAAATAAGCCAATCAAACTTTTGCTATCCAAACATGAAAAAGGGGATACGAATTTGTATGGCATTGACTGAAAAATGGTATGATTACCCAGCATCAAAAATGACTGACTGTTTTTTTTTCTTTTCTTTTTTTCTGAGAAGACGGCCAACTGATACTTCATATTGTTATTTAATCTTGTCTAGTAGCATCGACAACTGATTAAGCTTTCTAATTACATCAACTTTTGTTAAAAAGCAAGCTACTTGGTGGCATAGATAAACCGGTATTTGCAATTAAAAACACCAAGATAGCAGTGAATAAAAGATTGTATACGAACCATAGCTAAAGAGCTTCTTGAACTGTAGCTGAAATCAAAAGTCATGCCGGAGGGTCCACGAGAAATTGCGATGGGCAAAATACTCTCTGGAGGAATAATATGATCACATGTGAAGAAATTAACTTGATCTAGTGATACACCGGGGAAAAGCCGCAATCTTGTCTCTTCAATGGGCTGAAGGGTTCCCCCAGCTAGAATAACAGCATATGCTTGGTCCATTATCTACAAAGAACAGAAACCCATATATAAGTTTTACAAACATTAGTATTTTTTTAGGGGTTCAAACTTTTAGTATTATTAGCTTTCAACCTCAGAAAATATAACATCTCCTGAAAGCATCACAAACTTCAAGTAGCCTTCATCTCCCTGCTTCGAAACTATTATTCTTCCATCACTATCATTGTTCACAAGAGAAATTATTATGCCAGCCAATGACTGAAGACCAGATAAAATGCTGCCTTCCACACCATCAGCCTTGCTGCAAGAAGAATCTTTTTCCAAGCTTTCTAATTTAGCTCCATATCCACTTACCTGGAAGTATAGTCTCATCAACCAGGAAACAGAATATAAAGATGCATATAGAGATGCCAGAATTGAATACCTTGTGAATTATGTTACTTTCCTTCAGATATGTGTGAAGCTTTACCAAGTTGATGTTGTCAATATTGAGAGAAAATACGAAGTCATTTATGGTCATTGAAGTATCAGCATTCTGTTCGCATGGCCGCAAGGTAGCACAAGGTTTCTTAATACAAGCATCATTTTGCATCTTTTGACAATCTTTGACAATAAATAAATGAAGGAAAGATTGTGTTAAAAGTATCATTGTCTGGATATATCGTCGATTTACTGCTCCCAGACAAACCCGAAATCTATTGAGATAGGACTCAAGGCATGAGTATATCTGTTTTAGCTGGCAACAAAAAAAAAAAGCTTGGTCAACATTTCTTCAAGGAAGCTTGGTCAAAACTAAAATATGTTGATCCCATTAACTGCACTGGAACAGGAAAATCCCAAGTATTGCTGGGATAATAAATCATGACCATGATGATCAAATAAGATCAATATGTGCAGCCTCTATTCAGCTCAAAGAACATCAACATACCTACATGTAGCACAAAATATAAACAACCAAAAAAGGTAATATGATAGAAATTAGCCAGCAGCTATACAGTTAGATTTAGCTTTATTTTCATGAGAGTAACTTTGCCCGCTCAAGTGGTAAAAATATATTTTGCTGTCATGTTAAATGAAAAACATATTTTTAATATTGTCTTATTCCGGTATAACACGGTGTTTAAATGAATCAACTATATGGCATTACCTGTGTCTTGGTGATTTTTGAATTGTACATGGATGTCAAGCAATCCGCCAGGTTGTGTGCTTCATCTATGACTATGATACTATCTTTCAAGTTCAAACCTAATGATTCACGAGCCGACCTCAACAACAGGGACTGGTAGGGAAGCACCACGATATCAGATGCACGAACCATATCACGACTGCCATAATATGGACAGCTCCCAATTTTGCTTCCTAGTTGAACAAGATCTTCAATGTCCATTGCATCCTGCTCCCACACTTTGGTTTTAAAAAGACTTCTCAGTTTTTGCTTCCTCAACATTGGACAACCAGAAGAAGGTTTAGTGTGTCGCATCTTCCCATCCTCACTCACCTGTGCTGGGAAAGATCAGAAAGAATCATATGACAGGCAATTAAGCATATATCTCCTTCCAGCAGGCAATATACAAGTAGTTGATGCATTCATCATTAGCACTAATTTCCATGATATTGTGATTTGCAACACAAATGTTAATCACAAAAGTGAGTACAATGACCCTCCAGCTTCTAAATAACAATTTGACAAAATTGACGTCCGTAGCCATTCTTTTCCCCTTAAAAAACTAACAAAAGCAAGCTGGAATATGGCAGAGCATTATAGCAGCATCAGGAACAAGCAGAATTGATGTGCTATATAGATTCTAAAAACTATAATGCTCAAATCAAACAGAGGCACTCAGAATAAGCAAAATAAGATAAATAATTGGCATAATTGTGAACTCAAAAGAACAAGCCAAATCACACAAGCACATACTTTTACTTTGGTTTCCTTCTTGTTCTTCTGCAACTCCAAGCAGCGCTCATTCATCCGGCTTGCATACCCCAGCTTCATAACCTCTGCCAGTCACGAACAAAAAACTAAAGGGCTGTTTACTTCAATTAACCTGATTGAAACAGAAGTTAATTTTACCAGGATTGATGCACATGTTCTTCCTCGATCCGAGGCACGCCAGTTTCAGTTTGTTGGCAAACCCTGTCCTGTTGAACTCCTTCACGAACTGTGACAGTTGGGAGTGCGTCCTACTAGTAAAGTACACCTTTGGGGTCACCTCCTCCTCGTCATCATCAACCTCTTCCTCATCTTCGTCGCTGCTGCATAACCTCGAACGCCTTCCGTGTTTCCTCTTCAACCTCCCTATCTCTTCCTCTTCGCTCTCATATTCATCCATCAAGAAGTCATCTTCAGCATCACCGTCACCCCCTTTCGTTCCCATGTCAATTGCTTCCGTACTCTTGGCTTTCGGAAAAGGCGCCTTCTTTTTGAGATCCTTCGTTCTGGACCCAATTTTCCTTGTCTGAGTCCCTTCCTCGACCGCTGGAACAACGAAATCCCTCATCCAGTCGGGCTCGTCTTCATCATTTCCCGCCAAACCCTGATGCTGCTGCTGCTTTTTCCTCTCGCGCTGGTCGACAACCCACTGCATGGCGCTGCATATGATGCTCAGAGTTTTCCCGGTTCCTAAGGGTACCAAAAGACTCAAATCGATCAGCGGACCATAAAGTCGAACATATGGAGGACAAACGGAGAGGGAGGAAGAGATGAAGAACGATCGAACCAGTGGGGCTCTCGAGCATGGCGATCCCGCCCTTATTGAGGGCGTCGTAGAGGAAGTCCATGAAGTCGGATTGGATGGAGTAGGGCTCGAAAGGGAACGCCGGGAACTCGTGTCGCCTGGTAGCCGCCGTCGACATATTCGTCCTTTGGCCTCTGCGATCAACGCATTCTTTTTCCCGCGCCAATTTCTCCGAGTTTTCTTTGAGGCACAAGTTTAGGCGCACGCATAATAATTTAATGGATTTGTAACACCGGAGAAAGATGGATAATTAATATATATATATATATAAATATATATATATATATATATTGCTTCTATTTTGATAAAAATAAATCGTAACCCCAATCTTCATCATCAAACTAACATTGTTGAACAAACAAAAGGACGATATAAAAATATAAAATTTTATATAACATAAATTTATTTTTCGATAGAAGTTATGGCGTAAATTCTAAGAATAATGGCTTCATAGAAAATTATATCAAGTATGTGCAACTCTATGAAAAAATAATTATAAAAGAATTTATTTGATTAGGTTAGTTCTTAGGAATGAAGTTAGTAGATGACTCATTGAAATCGTGTTGCCATCAAGTTTATTACTATTATTATTTTCATTTTTTTTGTTGTTGTTTTTTTTTCTCAAACATATATATGATGAAGGCACAAAATAATGATGAGGATAATAGGTTTTAATTTTTTTCTAAAACAGAAGAAAATATGCAAAAGTTCATAACTATGATTCCTTCAAGTACTTTTCCAAGTTAACAAATGTATAGCATACCATATTAATAATCGATAACAGTAAATGTGATGGCACAACTTTCGGGAAATTAGATCAACATAATAGTTCAAAAGTAACTTTGTAAACTAAAACATCCATAGTTTATGCTCTCAGTCGTCCTTTCACCAATTTTATAATATTTCGAAGCTATAAGTTTTATTTGTTATGTAAAACCTCAAATTTTACTATCCAAGTCCACTTAAATTTTCAGTAGCTCATTAACCTAAATAGTTCATATCTCACCTAATCTTTAAGTATATAAAGGGGTAAAACCCAAAAATTCATCATTTTCTCACTCCCACACTCTCTCTTCTCTTCTTCTCCCCATGGCACCTCAAACTTAGGGTTTAAGAGGAGCTTTCCCCATTTTCAACTCAAGAAGAGATTGAAGGTGGACTAGAAGCTCAAGAGGCACAAGAGCTAAGGCTTCATCAAGCTTGAGGGGAAAAGGAATAAATAGGAGAAACTAGAGTTTCTTGCCAAGGTATGTAAAGGGGATCCAATCCCTCATCCTTTATCTCATCCTATGGATTTGGATGTATAAGAACACATGTTCTTAGTATTAGAAATGGATGAGATGGCATATTAGGGTGTGCATGCTAGGTGTTTGTTCTTATGTCTAAATGATCTTTTCTATGGGTTTGATGTAATAAAAATCATGTGATGAATGTTATGCTTCCCTAATGTGATAATAATGTTTATATGTTCATCTTATGATCTCTCATGTCATAATAAGCTAATGTTCTATTGATTAGAAATATTCCCATGTATTAGGGTTCCATTGTATTGCTATGGTTCATATGAGACATGCCATGATCAAATGATGTTCCTATTATGAAAATTTCTGCAATGATATGTTTCTTCCATGTGTCAAACCTCAAATGATGTAAATATGATGAATTATAAACCCTAGGTTATGTATATGAACTTTAGGATGGATATATGAACCCTAGGTTGGAACTTAGAATCCAATTACGTGTAATTCGATGCTTTTAGTGCTAAATTGAGATGTCAAGAACCCTAGAATGTAGAAACTCACTCACATATGAACTCCCTTGAAAATGATTAGTTCATAATGGAAGGATTGAATTTGAGAGTTAAATGGGGTGAAAATGATGAATGTTATGCTTCCCTAATGTGATAATAATGTTTATATGTTCATCTTATGATCTCTCATGTCATAATAAGCTAATGTTCTATTGATTAGAAATATTCCCATGTATTAGGGTTCCATTGTATTGCTATGGTTCATATGAGACATGCCATGATCAAATGATGTTCCTATTATGAAAATTTCTGCAATGATATGTTTCTTCCATGTGTCAAACCTCAAATGATGTAAATATGATGAATTATAAACCCTAGGTTATGTATATGAACTTTAGGATGGATATATGAACCCTAGGTTGGAACTTAGAATCCAATTACGTGTAATTCGATGCTTTTAGTGCTAAATTGAGATGTCAAGAACCCTAGAATGTAGAAACTCACTCACATATGAACTCCCTTGAAAATGATTAGTTCATAATGGAAGGATTGAATTTGAGAGTTAAATGGGGTGAAAGCGAGTTTCCAGGGCAACCATCACGGGCCGTGATGTGATATCACGGGCTATGACAGGGGTCATTACGGGTCGTGAGACGTTCTCACAGGTCGTGAGACTGGGGTTGTGACATGGTCACGAAACACCATTTTGGTCACGGCCGTGATGGAATATCACGGGCCGTGAAACAATGATCGTTCGATTAATACGGCTCAAGTTGGTCGTAACTTTCATTTCAGAAGGATTTTGGTCCGGCCGTAAAATTCTGTTACGGCCGTATCGAATTTCACCATGTCGGTCAAGACCGTGACAAAGTTGTCACAGGCCGTGACAAAGTTGTCACAGGCCGTGACAATGATGGTCACGGGCCGTTACAGGATGTAACGGGCCGTGGCACACTTTTTCACGACTGTGATGGGGTCATCACGTGACTCAAGACATATTTATAACTATTTTATAGATGCTTTCTATAATGTTATCTTCCTAACGCTCGACGAAATCATTTGTATACTATGCTTTATGCTCTTATAAGATAGCAAACCATGTTTGATGCTTGTGTTACACCTAGACATCGAGATGCATGCAAAGTCGTAATTAAGTTAAAATCACAAGATTGATTGCTATGTTTGATGTATTGAATGTAGGATCTAGATGGCACCAAGAGGGGGGTGTATTAAAATCTTTTGCACTTCTTCTAGGTTAATCTAGATGTGTTGTGTTTAGCGGAAGCATGCATATACGAATATAAACACAAATAGAGAGAGAGAGGAGAGTAGAGAGAAGAACAAACACAAAGCACAAACACAGAGTTTGTTATCGAGGTTCGGCCGAACTCGTTGGCCTACGTCCCCGCTCCGATCTTCTCCCACGAGATCTTCGGAGTTCACTATATCCTTCTTCAAAGGGCGAAGGCTCCCCTACACTTTCTCCTTTCTTTGCACTGAGGGCAAGGAGACAACCTCTTACATGTATTGGCTCAAGCTCTCTTGNGACCGATCTTGACCTCCATCAGCTACCACTCCTCTATGGTCGCCCGCTGACTCGTTTCAACATCCTGGACGCCCCATCTCTGAGTGAAGCCAACCGTCAAGCTCCAACGATCGTCCGCCACCTCTTGTGGCCGACCATCCTTGACATGTCCGCCAAGCCTCCTGGTCGTCCGTCACTTGTGGCCGACCGCTTGTCATTCTGGACTGTCTTCAACCGCACCGGTCGTCCGCTGCCTTCAGCATCTTGGACACCACTTGTCTCGCAAAATGTCCGTCAAGCCTCTTGGTCGTCCGCCACCACCTGTGGCCGACCGCTTGACATCCTGGCAATGTTTTCATAATCGGACCGGAGATCGAATGGACGTCCAACTGGGTCACGATTGGATCGGTTCAATTGGGTTCGACCGGATTGAACCGGATTTTATTGAAATAATATTATCTATAATAATTTATAATATATGTAGCACAATTAATATTATATTATATATAAAAAATGTAATAATACCTACTAATAATTAGATATAATATAAGATATTAATTATTTTATATTTAAAATATCAAAATAATGGTGATTGATATATATAATAATAATAATAAAATAATAATATTGTCATATTAATTTATTTTACTTTTAATCACTCTTAATTTTCTTCGTAGTTTACTTTATTTTATTGATTGTCAGATTATTTTTCTATATTGTTATCGTTTATCCTCATAGATTTATTTCCTATTTCCATTTAATTTTCCATGAGTTTTTTTCTACTTTTTTTCCTTTTTATTTCTTGCAATATGTTTTCACTTGATTTGAGTTGAACTTTCTTTAATTTATATTTTTAAAGATTTAATGCCTACAAAATATCATAATGATTGATATATAATTATTTATATATTACTAATAAATCTACATAAATTATTTTAACCTAAATTATTACTATCTTTCCTTTTATTTTACATGGAATTATTTTATTTCCACCTCTTTCTTTTATTTTATTTTTTATTTACTCTCCTCTCATTTATTTCTTATTTCTAATTATGTTGTTGCCAATTATTTTTTATGGATTTTAATTTAACTAAAAATCATGATAATTTATATTGTTGTTATTATACTAATAAGTTGTATTAATTATTTTAATTCAAACTCATGTTCACTTTCCTATTATTTTATTTATCTTTCATTTATTGTCATATCCTTTTTTTTTAATTTTCATTTCTTTTCCTTATTTATTCTCCTTCCATATATTATTATTACCAAAATTGTTTCTTTCTATTATTATCCATTTATAACATATTCCCTTCCATATTTATAGTAGTTTTTTCCTAATTCAACTTAAACCGGGTTTTGACCGGTTCACCGGTTTTTTAGTTTTTTCCGGTTCGACCCGATTTTATCCGGTTTAATCACCTCTCCGTTTTTGACTTGAAACCGGACCGGATCAGACACCGGTTCGCGGTTGAACCGGTCGGACCGGCCGGTCCGGTCCGGTTTTAATAACATTGCATCCTGGACCATCCTCGACAACCCTGGTCGCTCGCTGAACTCCACAGCCTCCTGGACATCACCTGCCTTGAAGACTCCTGACAAGCCTCCTGGTCGTCCGCCACCTCCTGTGTCCGACCGCTTGACACTACCGTTCTGTATCTTCAACTGCACTGGACGTCCGCT
>LTAE01005367.1:7709-28741 GCA_001647135.1 Pontederia paniculata
ACTGTCTCCTCCTGAGCCCTCCGGACGACCGCACCCCAACTTTGTATAGAAAGTTGTGTTGTTGGGGTCGCTCATTCATCAATCATCAGGCGACCTCCTCATTTCAGCCTTTTCCTCCGGTCGTCCGTTCTTCATCACTGATCGACCGGTCCTCCTCTGATCCCTCACTGTTCTTCATTGTCGGTCACCCTCTTTACACCTTTGGTCGACCGTCTGTTCCTTGCTCCTCCATATACACTCTTCCGTTATCGGTCGGCCTCTCTTCTTCTTTGGTCGACCGTCTATGCTCTGCTGCTGCACATCATATGCTCTTCTGCTCTGATGCTGATCGACCGCTTATATTTTTAGGACGCCCACTGCACAAATATGGTTTTCCATGTATAAATTACGTGTGCAGAGGTTGTTCATTCCTTTAGCTCAGGTCGACCGTTGTACTGAACTTGAATCAACCCTGTTACATAAATCAGCTCAAACAAGTTAATCAGTATAGGCTGAGTTCACTTACAAATTTGTGATCATTCAAAATATTTTCGGGATCCTAAATTCAACAAGGGGGACAACTTGAGGCCATATTTATGAGCCGTTGGATCAAAGATCCATGGCTGTAATAAAAGTGGCTAAACTATTTGCAGCCGTGGATCTTTGATCCAACTGCTGATACATGAGGCCTCAAATTGTCCCCTTTTAAAGGGGAGATAACAACATTAAGTTCAAATAGGACAAAATGTTGTTGTCCCCTCTTTAAAAAGGGGACAACTTGAGGCCCTTTTTATGAGCCGTTGGATCAAAGATACACAACTGTAATAAAAAGTGGCTAAATAGTTTGTAGTTGTGGATCTTTGATCCAACGGTTGATACAAGAGGCCTCAAGTTCTCCTCCTTTAAAGGGGGGACAGCAACATTAAGTCCAAATAGGACTAAATGTTGTTGTCCCCTATTTAAAAAGGGGATAACTTGATGCCCTTTTTATGAGCCGTTGGATCAAAGATCCACGACTCTAATAAAAAGTGGCTAAACTGTTTGTAGCCGTAAATTTTTGATCCAACGGCTGATACAAGAGGCCTCAAGTTCTCCCCCTTTAAAGGGGAACAATAATATTAAGCCCTATTAAATATATTAGATAACATAAGTCAAAGTGTTTAATGGCTGAAAAAAACTATTTGGAAACAAATGGTGTCAAAAAGCCCTATTAAATATATTACATTTGACATCATTGCGTGGTAGATCACGAACTACTATTCATATAATTATTATGTCAAAATTACATATATAAATTATTTCTGAATTGTCGAAGTCTGCGTTTGGTGTTGTTGTACAACACCTACTTTGAATAAAGCACAATTTACTTTCTCTTATTTTTGTGTTTGATAAAAAAAATTGTGTTTGCTTTCTCTAAAAAAATTGCTGCATTTGAAAGCTAATTATGTATTTTTCTGCACATCTTGGGCTACGTTTGGGAGGACCCAAAATTTTCAAGAAAAGCTGATGCGCTTTTATGAAAAGACATTTTTATTCACACAAGGATTAAAAAACCTTTTAGCAAAGCAGATAAAAACAACTTTTGTTCATTGGCCCTGTGAATAAAAGCAAATAATTTCTTTTACTAAACATACATCTTAAGAAAAATAAGTTATGCAGAAAAGCAAGTTATGCTTTCATCCAAAACTTCAAGAAAAAGCAAACACAACTCAAAATCTTCATGTAACTAAAAGCTCTTCAAAGCAGTATTTATTTAAAAGCAAATTTTGAAGGAAAGTTTGACCAAACACTTTTATAGGTTACCTTACATCATTATCCATAATTTCTTGATAAATTCAAATTAAATAACATGGTGCTAAAATACAATATATTTATGGTGTTTGGATTTATGAGAGAGTAATTAAGGAGAAATAAAAAATAACTTTTTGACAAAAAATTGATGGACATAAAGATAAAATTAATTTTCATTCTCCAACCTGACAAAAATAATTTTACCGGACACTCCAACGCCACTCTCATTTCTTGTAGGACATTTTGTTCATCTTCTTGATTCTAGCTGCATACATTGAGAATAGGCAACAAAATTGCTATTATGAGCTATTTCAACATATAAATTTAATGAGAATATCAAGCATTTTTCGTGTTAAGTACCTGTCAAATATTTTTCAAAATATCTTTTCATTAATTGTAAAGTACATAAACTGATTGGATAGGTAAAATTATTTAAGCACTTTAGGATTCCACATGACTGCATATTATGAGCTACACATATCTAACTTTAGAATACGTGAGAACTCGATTTATTTCAGTGACTTTCTTGTTATTTCTATTCCGTATCGGGATAAGTACGATCGCCTTTAATTTTAGTGAACTCTTGTTAATTTCAATTCCAAGGAACTCATTCATAATATCCGAAAAATATCGCAAACATTGACTTTCAGAGACACTTTTAAGGTTGTCACTAAATGATATAAAATATTGGAAAATCTATGAATATTTATCAATTTTATTAATGTTCTAATATTTATTATAATAGAAAGGGCTAGTAATTATCGTTTGATAAATTGACAATGTCCATACAAATTATTTACACTAACTTATTTTAAATCATAATTGATAATTCAACCATGCATCTATTAGTCGGATTGAATCCATCCGATAAACTTGATTATTCAAATTGTTCAATTTTAATTAGTTGAGTATGATTTTCAATTTTTTTTTTAAATCGGTCGGTCTGATTCTACTAATCAACTTTTATTTTAGATCAACTCGATTTAATTAAATGGAAAGTTTAAATTGCATTAAAGAAAATCAAATACTTTGTATTTTTCTAATTTATTTTAAGTACTTGAAATATTTTGACTTGTGCATTTGAAAATATAATTAAAAATAAATATAAAAAAAATAATGGTCCAATCTAATTCAATCGAAAATCAAATTTATTGATTTGGTTCAATCAACATTGGTCGGACGATGGGTTTAAATCCGACCCTATATATCGCTCTTTTCTAAATATTATTTCTTAACTCAATACTTCTTGTTACTTCTTCAACTACATTAAGTACTATTATTAGCACAAATATTCTACATATATAATTGAATGAGAAAATATTAAGTTAAATTTTAATATTTTAATATAATTCCATTAAACTTTATTGTTTAAAACTAATTTATTGTAGTTGAACATAAAATTAGAATTAAAATGATATGCTATTTTGGTATAAACATTGAACTTTTTAATTTGATTATAATCTCACGGTTATTAACTATTCTAAACATTTAATGTGATGAATTTCATATTATTAATTTGTATTTATTAAATGGTCAAAATTAAATCCAATTAAAGAAAAGAATTGCAGCAATCCTGGCTAATTCTTTTTCTATTTAATAATTTTAAGGTGATTTATGCTTAACAATAATTTACAGATCAATTTTTTTAAGTATGAAAAAAATATATCCAACCCGAATCAATTGCACCCTTAGTAAATACATGCCATAAAAATATAATCATATGCATCGAAAAAAAAATACATGGTCACATGTCATGCAATAAAAATAATCTTAAGCATCTTCCATTTATTATCTCAAAAATCAAAATAAAGGAATTCCAATACGGTTAAAATAAATATATCATAGGAACAAATTAAAATTAAAGCAGCCGATCGGCGCAGCTACACACATATTTATGTAATTAATTAATGCCGTACGTCATGCAGGCGATCACCGGAAAGAGGAGGGATCATGCATTGCCCTACGCCTTGTGGCAGGCTTCCGGTGTGTAAGTGCCCAGGTGCCCGGAGTTGATGCAGCCAGCGTTGCAGGCGTAGCTGCAGGCGTCAAGAGGGGTTCCGGGGACGGTCGTGCACTCGCCCAAGCACCCGCAGTAGCACTTGTTATCGCGCTGGTCAGCGTCGACGGTGGTCGCCGAGAAGACCAGCATGCAGACGAGCACGACGGCGAAGGCCTTGTTGCAAGCCATCTCGATCGATCTCTTGGTTTGCTGCTTAAATCTCTTGCTTGTATTCTTCTCTTCACGTCGTGATATGTAGTACTTGATCCTGTACGTGTCTTTGAGGCAGCTGGGGATGAAGCCTATTTATTGCATGGAAGAAAGGTTAAACTTGGAAGGTGGTTTGTGAAGCTTATGGCTGTCAAGGGAGGAAATAGTTCTTGTGGTGGGAGTTGGTTGTACGTGTCCTCATCTTTCGTGGTTTCCTCCGATGCTGGAAGCCTTTGAATCAATCCTTTGATCTGGTCAATAACATGCATGCACTTTGAAACAAACTGTAAATCATAAAAGAAAACACTACTTTGTTATCCCTAAAATCTACATAAAAGCAACATTTCGACAATAAAGAGAAGTAACATTTTGATTATGATGGAGAAATGTCGTCACTTTGGGATCTAAGTCAATGTGTTCTACCCTATAAATGTAGTATATTGCAGCAGTTGATTAATACAAGCTGCAAGCAATTCCAATAGGACCAATACAAAAACTAAATATATATTTTGTTCTTCTGTCTTTTGATACTTTTTTCCATTTTCACATGATTTAAATGGGGGACATAGATAGGAGAGTACGTTGTAGTTTATTCTAGCTAGTACTGAATTCGATTCATTTGAAATAAAATTTTATCGTATGAAGAATCAGCTCTTTTAAAAAATTCCTTTAACAACAATTCTAATTCTCCTCAGATTGCTGATAATTCCTATAACAATGCTCTTTTAACAAAGAACACTAGATTTTGTAGATGGAACCAGTAGAATGAATGACTTTAATAAAACTTTCTACTTTTAATGGAAAAGATGCAACACCTTGATACATTTTTCGATAACATTCATTGGATTTCTAATATTATGTACACACAAGATGCAAGAGCAACTTGGGTAGATCTTAACAAAATGTTTCAAAAATAAATAAGTGTAATTAATATTATTAAGTTCAATGTGATATCTATTAAGGTATTGTTTGACGCATAAAAACTGATTATAGGATAGCAAATAAAATTTCTGACTCCAAAACACAAATTGAGATATTTAATAAACATATTTTTAAATCAGAGGTTAGAAGTTAAAGGATTAAATATTATAGAGTATTCTTGTCGTCCTTTAGGATTTAGTTTTTAGTGATTAAATATTTTATTTCTTGTTAATATCTCAATACCACGTACAATATTTGATTTTTAATTTCACAACTTTATTTTTTCTTAAAAAATAAATATTATGATTTTTTATTTGAGTTTATTAATATTTTTGTCTTTGTTTTCATGATAAATTATTTTTCCTAAAAAATATTATTATTTGATAACTAATATAAATTAGTTATTATCCTATAGCAGAAAATTCTCATAGATATGAGAATGCAAATCTATATTTATCAAATTATTTTCTAATTAATAATTGAATTGTTATTCACTATCCACAAATATCTAACTATTATTCGTTATCAGTTTCCTTAGTCAAATCGTCATCAGCTAATTAAAATATTGGATTTGACAAACATAACCTAACTCAAAGGGGTCTTATATATAGTAGAAATTAGAATACTATACAAATCTAAAGAATTTATGGAAATAACTATCTACCATGGTACTTACCGAAAAAAAGAACTATCTAACACCCATTGGTACCTGTTTTGGATGTCTTGAGATTACTTACCACAAATAAAAGTTGTATAATTTTTTTATGGCCTCTAATAATACATATAGTTGTGGGAGAGCACAAATTTATTGATGAGTTAAAGTTCATTCTCCTAACCAATTGTACTCCACCCGATTGAACACTAGCAAATAGTAACTAATCATGTATTAGAATTACAACACACCCAAAAAAATTATCATGTCACTTTCATGTGACAGAAAATCCTTCTAAAGATGTTACGATATTCATCTTTTATTTTATATTTAATCAAAAAACTAATCAACATAATAAACACATAATACAAAATCAATAACTTCTAAAATAAAACTATATTAAAATGTTTAACCAAAATAAAAACATTTGGTTATATTGAAAAGACATAATTAAGGAAAATCGAATAAATTATAAGTTGATGTAGACTAGACTATCATGTGTAATACATCATGCCATAAACATCTATATCACTAGTCTCATCATATATTCATTATCTTGATCAAATATGTAAGATTAAAAGTAAATGAGACAATTCTTCTATGATCTACGAAGATTAATATGTATAAAAAATATTCAATAGAAAATATCATATATACAAATATCATGAGAAAAAATAATCAGTAATTTCACTTCTACTTATCTTACTTTTTGCCTTCTCATCCATTTACTAGTTCAATAGTTATTTTGTTGCAATAACATCAATTGTATTGTAGCAATACAATGCTCATACTTTTTATTCATAATGTTCTTACCCAATTCAGTATTAAAAATCGTAGGATATCATTAAGTATTCAGTTGTAAGAACCTCAATTGTATTATTGTGATATGATGCTCATTCTTTTCTGTTCAGTAGATTCAAGATTAGTTCAATCTTTTACTTAGGACTCTTTACTCCTTTGATTATTCTTTATTTTAAGTTGTTCAATTATCACAATCAATAGTGAGACCTTACTAGTTATAAAGGTCATTGGCTTTTGCTCCCGTTTTATTAAGGCTAGCTAGTTCTAAAAATCTAGTAACATAAATCCCCAAAGGGATTGTAGTTGAACATGGAGGAATCTCATTTATAGTTGCTCCCGAAGGAAAGCATAAACAGTTATTCACGTAGGAACCCAGTTGAACCTGAAGAAATTCTTTCAATTATTCTAGCAAGAACTCATTGACGGTTGTTTTCAAATGAACCTAATTATCTCACGTCTAAGGTTCATGTTGATAGTTCACCTGAAACTTAATCATACCTTTCATGCATAAATTCAATCACATGAAATTATTCTTTTTAAATCCTATCATCATTGAAATCTAGGGTTTAGGTATCGAATAACAATCATCAATAAAAAATAATTTTTATATCACTTTAGGTGGCAAGAACACGACCCACATCCATGGTCGACACGGTCCATTTCTCGGGACAATTTTGCCTCTTTCTTTTGATGGCACATAGACCATTACAAATGCGAACACTGATCATTTATTTTCAGGGTTCAGTTATCCGTTTACATTAATAGGGCACGGTCTACGTCGGGCACAAACATGTTCCGTGTTGCTCACTTCATGGTGCGGTCCAAGTCAGAGGCGTCTCGATCCAGCCATTATAATCTAACACAATCCATGTTTGGAGGTAACACTGTCTGGGTCAAGTAGTTTCTAGTTGCTCGATCCGCATTCATTCATGGAACAAGGTTCGTGTTGAGGTGACACAACCTGTTTCTAGGGCAAAGGTTGCTTGTGTCGCCATTGTTCCGAAGAACATGGCCCATTTTCGTGAAGCACATGGTCTTTTTCCTAAGGCGAACATGACCTTGGATCCGCTCTTATGATATCGAGGAACATGTCATGCGTCATGGTGCAATGGTGCTCGTTTTCATGCGCCTCAACATGATTTGGACACACGTTAGTCATTTCTGCATCCACGGACACAGTCCGTCCAAGATACGATGTGGTCTATTTCGGGTTGAGTTTTTTCGTGTCGGTGTCGTTCTCGATCTATCGAATGTGATCCGTGCCAAGGGGAGATGCAACCCATTTTCGCTCTCCAACATTACCAGTGGAAACATGCCCTGCGCCCTAAGGGCGGTCACTTTCAAAGTTCGAGAACTGTCCTTTCGGGACACGATCGGTGTTAGACCATTATAGATGATGTCGTCTTCATCTATATCTGTGGTTATTACAAACCACTATTAACATATACTACAATAATTTATGCTTTCACATAGAAATTCTAATTATCATTACATTTTCATGTAGACCCCTTATTCTATCATATTCATATGAAAATCTTCAAAGTTAATTCTCCCAATTATATATCTTGATTTATGGTCTAACTTTCTTTTTTTTTCTTCTTCCTTACCTTAGCTTCCCATTGCTCCTCCCCCAAGATGAACCTTCTTGGAGGCTTATGCTCCTCTACGATGATCTGACATCATGAGAAAAGAAGGGGGAGAGAAAAATTGTGAGGAGGAATGATGGGTTGGATTCTATTTATAGAGAAGGAAAATTTCCTTTTAGATAGAATTTGACTATGATTAAAACTTCTTAAGACTGAATTATATTTTAATTAGGAGTTCCTTATAATTTAATTTGGATAGAGCTAAGAATATTAACTTGATAAAAAAAATTAGAATCATAATTTAACTTGGACTCGTACATATACTTTTTCTAATATATTCATATCCTATCTTGTCTTTATCTTTTCTTTTATTTATTTTTTTTTTTTTTTCATAAAAAATCAAGGTTGTTACTATAATTGCATCTTGAAATACTAGCTAAGCCACAAACTTAGGCACAAGGGGTTTGGGAGTAAGGGTCTTTTTTTTTCTAAAAGATTTTACTCATCTATATTACCATATTTGCGGTTAAACAAATTTGAGGTTTTATAATAATATATATGTGTATAAACTCTTTATCTTGGTGCGTCCTTATATTTGGGCTATGGATGGAAAATTTTTCGAGAATCAAATTCATCTCAAATATGAAATCACTATATTTTTTAGGACTTCACTGTCCTAATAATATGATTTAGTAATATGATTTAACAACATTTAAATTTCCATTGGAATTTAATTTCATTAACATAATAATCTGATTTTGCCAACTTAATATCGCTTCTTTGAGATGAATCGTCGCCCGTGCGTTCAGATAAACGTTACATCATAATTAATGAAACAGAAACAGGTTTGATATGTCAAGTAGCAGCGGTTTTGGCTTTCGCTATTAGTTTTCAATCGCCTTCCTTTTACATTTATGCGATCGCAATTTGCTTCCCCGTGATGTGCTTTCTTTGTGACCCCAATTGGTTTAAATAATTATTATTATGAACATAAACATAATATGTGTCTCTATCTAACTATTTTTAATAATTTCATATGACATAAATATGAGTTGCCAAAGCTGTTTTGGGCAAATAAATGTCTAGAGTCAAACTAAAAGGCAAAAGAGGTAAGGCAGGAAACGAAGGTCCCCTGTGTGTATCACTGTCAGCAACTAGCAGCATCATGATATCATCATCTCACGTTAACCATTTGATAACTGTGGATGGCAAAAGAATTTGATAACTATGGATAGTAGGAGCTGTTTCAGATTGGCGCTTAGCTCAATTGGAACATAAAACCATGCTAGCACCCTTTAGGTATTGTTTACTTCATACTTGACAGAGTGCAATAAATCAAAATGGAAGGAATGCTTGCAAACTCGAGGAACAAACTTCAGAAACAGAGAGTTGTCCTGTAAAATAAAGTGGCATCTAACTAGATTATACAATTAGTACTTTGATGGTAATCGAAATAAAAAAAACTTAGAGAATCCAATCCTTCCATAATAGAAAAAGAAGATTGAGAAGAAGAGATTGTGGAAAAGCGAAAAGGATTAAGGCAATGTAGTAGTTTCAATTAAGAGAAATCAAGCATGTTAATCTAATCATTTTAGCATAGGATCATGTACATATTATCTGTCCAAATTTGGTTCTGTTATATAGGCTATGATATTAATGATTCAGACACACATATCAGAAACAGGAAAAGGGAAAAAAAAACAGAAACAAAAAGACTCAAGAGCTTTGTACTACAACAAGGCATCTTTAACATTCTTACAAGTATCTATATACTCTGTTGTGGTATAATTCTTTCTTGTATACATGTGAATCAGTCTGAGCAAAATCCTCTGTGCTTCACTGGAGAATGTGATGATGCATCAGAAGATGACCCACTTTGCTCCATGCAGAAATCTCCTTCAAGTCCTGGAGTACTACAACACGTACTCGACCACCTGCTTCCTCTTCCGCGAACCAGCACTCATCAGCTTAGACCAGAAGCCAACTTTCTCGCTCCTCCCCTCCTTGCTCTGCTTGCCCTTCTCCATGTCCCTTCTTGCCACTTCTCCACTCCGTTTTCCAGACACAAAAGGAAGCGACCTGCTCTTGCTCAGCCACTTGGACTTGAGGGAGGCGGCGACGGCCGGGATTTTAGTGCCTTGGACAGGAGGGGGAGAGGCAGCAGCTGCAGAAGGGAAGCCGGAGCCGGTGGACTTGCCTGATGAAGAGGTGGTGGAAGATGCAACGGTAGTAGTAGCCGAAGAAGAAGCTGAGATGCTATTTAGCTTTTCCCTGAGGCAAAAGGGGCATACGCCGCTGGATTGCTTGTGCTCGGGATGCCTTCTGCACCTGCCGTCCATGTCTGATGTCTGATGACCTTTCAATTTGTGATGCCTTGAATCTTTACAACTCTGTTTGCTATATAGGATGAGAGAGAGAGAGAGAGAGAGAGAGAGAGAGAGAAGGCTTCTAGGATTCTTCTCGGGTCACTGGTTTGGATTGCGTCGTCGTTTTATTTGCCTGTAATTTGGATGTACGTGGGCAGACAACCCAAAAGATCTAGAAACATTCCATGGCCCACTACAACGACTAAATCTGCTCGTGAGGAAAAGTTCAGTCAACTCAGAATTCTCGTTAACTTCGTTGAAGGGTTTGACATTGAAACGAATTTTGAAGACAAAAGCACCATCAACAATGGTTTCAATGCACCATCAACAATGGTTTCAATGACTTACATGATTTCTTGTATGTCTTCCATAAATTATAATTTTAAGATCATTGTAGAAAACTGTTGGATCGTGCAACTTTTGAGGAGGTGAAAACTATTGTGGACCCGACCCTCAGGATGCAACAATATGAAAAAAAAATGATATCATAAGTTTAATATAACTAATGAGACATATCCGCCCAAAAGAAATAGCAAAATTTGTCATAGGCATCAATGATTACTAGTCTTTCTATACAGACTAAAAGCTTACGGGTTTGTGCATAGAGATCATAAGAGACCATGCAACTTAACCACTCAATTAATTTGGCACCAAAAGATAAGTTTACCTTGTTTGAATTGAGGAGAAAGGATACTTGCAAGAAGGTAAAATTAAATCTCGAAAGAAAAAAAAAATCAATCTAATAAAGTTTTAAATTAGGTTGAATAAAAGAAAAAAAGAACCCTTTGTTAACCTCCTCACATTTCTTCCATTCCTTTCTTCGATCTCTATTTTAAAAGAAGAGAAATAAAGGAAATGAAAAAAAAATTACGGAAGAATTAGTCTGAATTAAAGGAAGAGTGAAATAGAACATAACATAAAGTTAGAGCTGTGTCAATTTAACTCGGAAAAATTATTAAAGTTCTCTAGTTATCACGTTCAATTTTTTTCTGTTTATTTTCATTTTTTATTTATCCAATTACGATTTTACCATTTATCATTTGATATAAATATTAAGAAATCTAAAAGAAACATGACTGGATAATTAAAAAGTAAAAGACAATATAGAAAATATATTAGTTTATTTTCAACTATATATTCTATTTACACTTATTTTATTTTCAAATGATAATGAAGGCCATAAATGTAATTAGATAAAATATAAAATGGCAATAAAAAGTTTGACGGTTGGATAAGGTTTTAGTAGGTCGAGAAGTAAAACTTTCTTGAAGGACAAATGCAAAAAAAACCTCATTTTTATTTAAAGAGTCAAATATCAATTTAATCCAAAATGAAATTAAAGGGATGAAGAAAAGTTTTCATTCACTAACTTCTCTCTTCCATCTTTCCTTCCCTTCTTTCCAATTCTCTTTGTCTATCCAAGTGCATCATAAAGTAATATTGGCCTGAAAATTTCCTATTCAAAGAATAAAAAATATTGTCCATGAGTATGTTTAGATTGAATTATGAATGAAAAATATGCTATAAGAAACGAATGATCTTTTTTTCTAAATGTTGGTGAGAGGAAAAAGTGTGGTTTTAAGAGAAAATAAAAATGAGTTCTCAATGTCTAAAAGCAGGACACATCTATGTCGTTCCTGATTTACTATTTAGGGACAACAAAATATCCTAGTCCTTGATTGCGTTTGAATTGAAATTAAGGCAAAAGCATACTAACTTAAATTGGGACAAAACTAAGTCGTCTTGATTCATTATTTTAATATTTTGTTTAACTATATGAAATACATAACGACATACAATCAAGGGGAAATGATAAACAAAATATGGTTGTATTGTCTAAATTATAATAATACAATGTTCATTAAATAAAAATTGCATTAATGGTAAAGAAAATTTGACATAGCTTAGTTCGATTACAATCTAGCTTTTTAAAAGGATGTTCGTCTTGACCTATTTTAACCAGAGTTTTTAAGAAAAAATGTTATAACCTTGAGGGGATGTAACAACTCATAATCTCAAAACAATATATTATCTTGTCCTATTGATCGAGGTTATAAATCCATCATTTTGGTTTATTATGTAAATTGTAAAAATATTTTGAGTGTCATATCCTCACTCATGAACCATCGATTACCTAATCAAATTATGAATAATTGATAAGTTATTTCTTTAATTAATCTTTTATTTGCATCACTTCACTTAATTATCTTTGGAGTAACCAACACTTCCTCATAAATTAATAATGATTCATGATTCATGACAAATGTGACTCTTCATGTTGTACAAAAAATAACTAATAGCTTGTTTGATAAAGATAAAAAAAATCAAAATATGAGGAACATGTTATACCTATTTGTCAATAATGATTGGCATATAATATTTAACTGAAGTCAACACAATAAAATTGCACGACTAGTGAAGGCAAAACACCATCTACAATGATCTTGTTGTCTAATGTTCACCAATCTATACAACAAATAAGATTTCACATAAAGCGTGTGATACATTCTTTCCTAAAAATATGGCACATATTATGGTTTGATCCATCATTGAACATTGGCATATGGTTATATTATTTTTAAGGGTGATACTATATAAAGAGAAGAGTTATTTCATTATAAAAAATGAAGAAGTTGAAAGAACAACTTTCAATGATCATTAATGTTAAAGAAATAATATTGAACTATTGGACCTTAGATGATTTCATTGAATCATATTGAACTACTTAGCACTTGATATTGTTCTTACATGATCATTAATATTAAAAGAAGACAATGTTCAACTACTGAGTTTTATCATTGATTTCACGATACTCCATTGAACTATTGATTAATTGATGATGTTCTCTTATTGATTTATTTATATACCTATATCGATCTATCGTTTCATTGATTATGATTTCAGTAAAAGAAATATTATGTTCATTCTATATATATATATATATATATATATATATATATATTATAATCATTGTTATATTTTTCACACAAGATTTACAATAATTAACTTATTGTAGATTACTTCATCTACATTGATCCTTGCATATACTTGATTTTTTTTACTAGGTTTGTTGTCGGTGTGCGTGTGTGTCTATAAGTCTCTAATTGATTTTACACATGGCTAAAGAGTCATTTTCTATATTATGATATTGTATGTCTTGTGTCAAATGTTGAGTTGTAAGAAGACATCAGTTAGATGTCATTTGGAGCATGTATCTTGGAGTCGTATTTTGAATTATTATGCCAATTTACTATACTTTGCATCATAAATATATTTTCTTTTATATTATTTTTATGTTTTCGCTTACATGCCACTTATTTTGATTTGTTAGTTAGTAAAATAATCAAAGTATTGAATGTAGCAACACCTATGAAAAGAGAACTTACTATATGATGAAGGTTGAAATTCGAGACATTACAAGGGACTTTTTAACAAGTTGACTATAATAATAACTCTAGTGGAGCCTAAGGCAATTTACAAGCCCAAGTTGGGTTTATTCAAGTGAATAAGTCCCTTGTTCAATTCTCAGGGTCATAGACACCATGGTCTAAGAGTGTGAAAAGTTAATTTCCATTCCCCTCCAAATTAATAATTTTTTTACTTCATATTGAGTTTAATGGAGGCAAAAGATTTTTTTTCATCATATCCTTCTTGTTATTTTTGCTTTTGTTCTTTTCCTCTTTATAAATACACCTTAAGAGAATGTATAGTGTATGCATTTATGTTTAGCATGTGATATATTTTTAGTCATGATTTTTTTGGCATCATATGAACTGTACACAAGATGTGCTACACATTTCTTTTTCCATGCATATTTATGTTTTCAACTAATGAAATGGTGGATATGACTTATGATCAACATCCAAGGATGGTCAAAATTGTCATTCTAATTGAAGCATACACCTATCAATAGTCAAATTTTGGTCTATACAAAATTAGGCCCTAAACTACTTTAACAATGATACTCTAAAATGGTAATCATGATCATATGTTTATTGAATAATTTAATGACATGAATGTCATGTGGTATTGTATAATCAACGTATAATAAAAAGACAAAGAAAAGTGTGGACCTCTTGATCATGGCCCTCAAAGGGACCTACAGGGTGCTGCTCCTATTATGTAGAACTTATAAAATATGTTCACAGGAAATAGGTTGAAAGCAAAAGATACGTTAGGTTGCCTGCCGAGTTCGTCTAGAACCATCGAACCGAACAGGTTGCTCAACTGAAGCAATTATTGAGTCTCTAGCAGAAAATAGAAACACAAAAAGAATTTGTGTTGCCGATGTTGGAATCTACCCAATAATCAATAGAGAACAAGAGCTCTCAAGAATAATATTTTTTGAACTGATATTTATTATCAAAATTAAAACTATCCAAAAATAAAGAGAGTGCAATCTTATTTATGTGTTGGTACCAACCCAATCCTACTTGAAGTAGAATTATTCAAAAAAAAAACTAGTACTAAGAAAATAAAAAGGACTCCAACTATAACTAGGACTCTTGTCACTACTTTAAAAAAATACTAGAACTCTTATATTACTTTAACTAAAAACTACTAGGACTTCAATTCCTATAATAAGTAGGATTAATCTCTTGCATTACCTCCATCTTGAAAGAAGCTTGACCTCAAGCTATCATTTGCAACCTCTGCTAGAAAATATTCAAACAAGTCAGTTATGTTGAACATTATGGAGATTCCAAATGAGTATGGAAGATCCACCATAAATGCATTATCATTGATTTTCTTTAGAGTTTCGCAAGGTCCATATTTCTTATTTAGTAATTTGTTATAGGTCCCAACTGAAAATATTTCTTTATGAAGATAAACCATCACCGTATCACCAACATTAAAAGTCTTTGGCTTTGCTCGACGATGGGTATATGGTGCAGCCTTGTACTTAGCATTTGATTTATCCATTTGAGATTTAGTTTGTGTATGAATATCCAACAACTTCCTAATGGTATCTTCAACTAAAGGAATGCTAATTGACTCAGATACCAGAGTTTCCTATGCAATCAACCATAGACGACCTCAAAAAAGGCCTTGCCAATGGTGTGATTACTCATGCTATTTTAGGCAAATTAAAGCTTGCAGAATAGTTGAATATTGTTGTTTCAATTTCAAACCAGAGATATCTCTCGGGAAGTTGTCAAAGAATGATTAACGACTTTAGTTTGTTCATATGTTTATGGATGACAAGTAGTATTATAATTGAGATTAGTATCAAACCTCTTCCATAAAATTTTTCAAAAGTGTGACAAAAAAACTTTAAATCTTTGTTCGAAGTACTAGATTCTGGAACATCATGAAGTCTAACAATGTCATGGAAAAACAAGTTGGCAACATTATGCGCATCAGAAGTGCACTTACAAAGAATGAAGTGAGCCATCTTAGAGAATTGATCAACCACTACAAAATATAATCAAATTCTCGTTGTGTGTGCAGAAGTCCTAAAATGAAATCCATTGCAAGATCCTCCCATGGAGCATTAGGAATTAGTAGCGAAATATATAATCTAGTATTTTGAGTTGTACCTTTATAGACTTGGCAAATTTGACATCATCACACACAATTACTAATATCTTTAATTGAGATCAATAATATGATTTTTCAATTGTGTTAGATTTATCAAGTCCAAGATGTCCAGGTAACTCTCTTGTGTGTAAGTCACGAACAATTTGCTCTAGCGATGATGTATGAGGCACACAACGTTGGATGCCATGAAATAAGAGTCCATCATGAATATGCAACCCTTCCTTTGTTTTAAACATTGTCATCTACTTGTCTCCTTCACGTATGAAATCTGATGGTAACCACTACGAATGTCAAGCTTAGAAAAAATATAAGCACCACTAAGCATATATCCAACATATCGTCAAGACGCAAAATTAGAAACATTGATATTTGATAGTGATCTTGTTAATTGTCGTGCTATCAATGCATATGCATTAACTACCATCATTCTTTGGCACTAAAAGAGTTGAGACGACACATGGACTAATACTTTCCTACTATCTACAACAGAGGAGATAGTTAGGGGAGAGCGGTCGGCACGTCCTTTATCGAGTGAGCCATAGACCTTTTTTTCTTTTTAAACTATATGTGTGTGGGGATAGGGGAGGGGCATGTGTAAGTTATGAACTCATCGTGTATGGACATCGTGTACATTCATATAATCTAAATAATCAACAATAAATATTTCAAGGAACCATTAAAGTTTTAAGCTCAATGACTAAATTAAATTGTTATAAATTATAATTGAAGGACAAAATATTGATAAAAAAATATGGTTGAAGAAGGAAAAATAACTTTGTCTCATACATGATGTTCCATACTAATAACAAATTGATTTGCATTCAAATGTAATGGTCCTCATATTTTGGTTTTAAAATTTGTAATGATTTTTGTGTCTTCACCAAGATTTACAAACACAAGAATTTACATGTAGTCACTTTTACGTAAACTCGAGTCATAAACTCATGAACTTTATGTATGAGTTTATAAAATGAAAGTTCTTTTACCCTAAAGACTTCTAATTATAAATATTTCTCAAAGTTCGAATAGTCCATGCTTTAAGACAAAACATATATAAAATAATGCATAATACATTGATCTCATTTAAAGTTGATAGCGTCATTTTTTTTCAATTATATCATCAAACCTTAGTTAAATAGCTAATTAGTAAAATTGTTGATTCTATTTGTGAAATCAATCGAGACAACTCGATTTCACTTAGAATTGGAACCCCGAAGACCCGACCCCATCCCCGGTTCCACCTCGAATTTTCAGGATGAGAAACTAAATTCTTCGCTCTTGTCCCTACTACTCTCTGAACCTATGTGGGTACCCGATTTCCCGAGGTTCAACAAATAAAATATTTTTTTTAAAGAAAAGATGTGATAAAATTATAAATAATATTTATAAAATATCATAATTTAAATTATATACATATATATTATTTTCATTTAAGAATAAACACTTATAAATACTATTAAATATTATGATATTGATATAATTAATTTTAAAATATTTTAATAATTAAGTATATATGTGCGAGGGTCAAGGACCTGTGGTCCAGGGGCAATATCCCCCCTCCATCCTTGAATTGAGGTATGGATGACTTTGCCCCCCGTTCTCATCCCCGCAGGAAAAGTTTTCCGAAAGTCAGGGCCTCGATCAAAAATTTTTCGTGGAGATTCTCGAACTTCAAAAAAAAATTTTATCCCTAATTTTACTGAATTTGATTCCATCCTAGATTAGTATTTAATCCATTTATGAACCAAGTTCACTTTATTTTATGCTTTAATGTTTTATCAATGAGTTATTGTCACAATTTTGAAATTTTTGCTCTTTGCGGCTTAGTTGGTAAATAAGATGAAAATTGCCAAGAGCCTTAAGTTCAAACTCCCAAAAAATTGTTAGGAGAAGATTTATCTTTAATACTTTAAACTCTTTGGTCGACGATTAAAGTGCAAATAACCCTAATCATCACTCATCTTCGAGCAATTATAAATGTAGTCAATAGACGAAAGATGAATAAGTTCAATTTTGCAACAACTTTCTCTTATTTGACATATTAAGGTATATTTTATATTATGAAAATGTCACATAACAACTAGCATACGTAATGTGCAAATGATTAAGAATTTAGGCTCAGCTTATTTTGATGAAAGTGTTTTCAAGGAAAATATTTTTGTTAATTTCAGCTATTTGATAACACAAAAAAGTTTAGTCAACCGAAAAATATTTTTGTGACTAGAAAAGTAATTTATTTTTTAAAAAAAATAAACTACATTTTTCAAATGAGAAATCATTTTCCTCTCATGATGTTTTTCCATTTATCTTTTCAAAACTATTTTTCCTTCATATTTAATAATCATTAAAAAATACAAAAAAAAATTTCCAAAAGTTTACTTTCTTAAGAATTTATTTTTCTTATAAATTTATTTTCATCAAAACAATAACCTTGAGTAGTATAATGGTCAAAACCTCAAGTTTCTTTATTTTTTCTAATTTCATCATTTTGATCAATAAAATTAAATAATAAATTTGACATATGAGGATTTTAAATTTTATAGGTGGCAGTGCATAAATTAATGGAAAATTAAAAATATGAACAAATAAAAAATTAAAAGTTGACCGTCCAGGAATAAAATGATACAAGAAGTCTTTAAATTCAGAATTGGAACTTAGTTTACGATTTTAATATGTACTTCCCAAATTATATGGTTACATGCAGCCTCTTCAAATAAGATACAAAAGGTTGTTGTAGTTTTTAAGGTGATAATTTGTGAATTTTAAAAACATTGAGCATATGTTTATAACTGATCTCAAGCCTGAATAAAGGAGAAGGGTTGTGTTAAGCATCGACATCCAACGTAAAACTCCATCGAATATCATGAACATGGATCAACGAAGATATTGTATGAATGTTAGGTCGTTACTCGTAAGTAATAAGTTGTATTACTCGAGTACAATGAGAAGATAGCAACAGTCATTGCATCCTCACCTGAATGCAATGTTAAATGAGCAAGGGCCACCGCACACTAATGGACGGAGGCAGCTAAAGAAGCTGATTCATGAGAGTAAGATCATGTTAGGTTCTTGAAACATTGGGATGCTGAATGTGAAGCGTTTCGAGGTGGCACAAGTAATGAGTAAGCGTAAGATTAATATATAGTGCTTACAAGAAACTAGATGAGTAGGAGAGAGAAGTGAAGAGATGAATGTCAATCATTCCAAACTTTGGTATACAAGTAAGGTAAAGGGAATAAATAGTATTATTGTGGATAAAGAATAAAGGAAGAATGTTGTGAAAGTTAAAATGATTGATGATCGAATTATAATCGTGAAAGTAATTGTTGGAAAGGATACAAGCAACATTATTAGTGCATATGCATCTCAAATAGGGGCATAATCACATCTCAAGAAGAAGTTTTGGGCAGATATGGAGGGGTTGATTGAAAGTATACCGCCAACCGAGAAAATTTTATTGGGGAAGACCTTAATGGACATATGGGTAAAGAGGTGGGATCACATGCAAGGATCCATGATGGTTTTGGTTTGGAGAGTTGAATGAGGAAGGAGAAACTATTATTGATTTTTCTTTAACATACAACATTAAGATTGTCAACACTTATTTTAGAAAGATAGGAACATCTAATCACATACAAAAGTGGAACTCGAAATTCTTAGATTGACTTCTTTTTTACAAGAAATCCTGATAAAAGATTGTGTACTAATTGCAAAGTGATTCCTGGGCATGGGGTGACCACACAACATATATTGTTAGTTCTTGATGTGCGAATTAAATGTATAAAACTCAAACATCGAACAATTTCACATCGAAAGATCAAGTTATGGCAATTAAATGGGGAGAAGCGATAGTCTTTTAAGAGTAAGTTATTGGAGGAAGGAGTGTGGGAGTTACAAGGAAATGCTAGCATCATGTGGAAGAATGTGTCACAAAAGATTGAAATGGTCGCTAAAGCAATTGAAAAATAATCAAAAAGTTTTGGACCACGAGATAAGGAGACTTGGTGGTGGGATGAGGATATACAAGAAAATGTGCGTAATAAGAAGAATTATTTCAAAACTATACACTTGAACAATAGCTCTGACAATTGAGTAAAGTATCGTTTGGCCAAAAGGGAGGGTAAGAAGATAGTCAGTGAGAATCCAGGTTTCAATAAAGCCAAGACATTTCAAGGCGTGAAAGAGACTCGTGCTAAAGCATATGAGGAATTTTATAAGGAGTTAGGTACAAAGGCCGGAGCACAAAAGCTTTACAAGATTGTCAAAAATAAAGAGAAGTAGACGAGAGATTTTGATCAAGTAAGACGCATAAAAAATGAAGTTGGTAATGTTTTAGTCACTAAGGGAGATATTAAGAATAGATAGGAAGAGTATTTTTATAAGTTATTCAATGATGGATGTGAAGGTTCCCATTGCGAATTGGAGGACTTGGCTGTTAATGAAGGTGAGCTTAATAGGATATTTTATCGCAGAATTGGAGTCGTGAAGGTTATAAAAGCTCTTAGGAAAATGGAGAATGGTAAAGTTGTTGGACCGAATGGTATACCAATTAAAATATTTAGGAAAAAAAGATGTGTTGTGATTATATAAATTAATTAATGAGATTTTATAGTAAAAAATATCTAATGATTGGAGAACAAGTACATTAATTCTTATTTACAAAAATAAAGGAATTAAGTTTATGAGTCATACAATGAAACTACGGGAAAAAGTGACTGAACATAGGTTGAGAATAAAGACTAGTATTTTCGAGAGATAGTTTGGATTCATGCCAGGAAGACCCACTACATAGGCGATTTATTTACCAATGGGGATGATGGAGAAGTATCGAAGAGAAAAAGATACTTACATATGATTTTTGTTAATTTAGAGAAGACGTACGATCGTGTAGCAAGAGATGTACTTTGAAAAGCCTTGCAAAAAGAAATAGTTGGTGTTGTCTATACAAGATATGTACGATCAGGCCTTCACTAAGGTTAGGACACCAGGAGGTGAGACAAAAGCATTTCCTATAAGAATTGACCTACACCAAGGATCATCTTCAAGCCCATATTTATTTAACTTAGTTGTCGATGCTAAGTGTTGTAGGATCGGAATGGTACCAAGAGGGAGGGTGAATTGGTGTATTAAAAACTTTTGCTACTTTAATACGTTAGATTAGTCTAATCAGCGGAAGCACATAGATG
>LTAE01005368.1:0-24698 GCA_001647135.1 Pontederia paniculata
GAGAGAGAGAGAGAGAGAGAGAGAGAGAGAGAGAGAGTTCATGCTATGTGACTGTGCACGACGCTCGCAGCAGTCGGACAATCGGATACCTCTGTTTCACAGGCCGAAATATGCCACCGCCAGTCGAGTGGTCGCCTGTCGCCACCTTGCTGGTCGCCGTCGTCCTCTATTGCTCAAGTTGGAGTTGAACGCTTGCGGCGTGCAGCCTGCTGACCTCGCCCGTGACGACACGTAGCCGCCTTGGCTGAGTTGTTGATCGTCCTCTGTTGCTCAAGTTGTCGAACGCCTCACACCGCCTTGCCGGATGACACCCGCTGGTCGCTCTTTGTCGCCTTGCAAGTCACGACTCACCGGCCAAACTCCACAGTAGCCATGGCCGTCGAAGTCCAAACGCCCAAGTCCCAACCCTAGAGTAAACGTGAGAGAGGGAGAAATATTTGGATCTTGGACCCCTAAAACATATATTTTTTTTTAATTTTTTATACTTCTTTTCATTCCAAATATGCCCTCAAACCCTAGTAAAATACCAAAATTTTCCCATCGTCGATTCTATCACTGAATTCGTCCGAGTTCAACCGAGTCAACCGATTCTACCGAGTCTACTTACGAGTCTAGCCGAGTCTACCATCCTATACGAGTTTACACCGAGTTCACTTGATTTTGGAGTGTACATACTTGAAATCGCATGATTCTACGACTTAAACTCGCGATTTTGAAAACCTTAGGTGTTACAATAAATTTCTAAAAAATAAACTTTTAAGAACGTAAATTCAAGAAAATAATTTGTTGTCATGTGTTTGACATATGTCTTAAAGATATGAACAAAATATTTAAAAAATATAAAATATGATGAGTTTGTGAGATATTTTTTTATTTTAAAAAGAGTAAATCATTTTTTAATAATTATTAATTATTAATATTTTTTTGTCAACTGAAATTTATTTTTTTTGTTGACTAACTATTTTTAAGTTAACAATATTAAAAAGTTATGAAATAAAAAAAATACTCATCAAAATAAAGGAGGCCCCAGCTCCATTTACTTGAGTCATGCTGAGCAACAGTTGTACCTTGGAGACCATTGCAGACTAAATTAATCACATAATACAAATATATAACAAAGAGTATGATCCCCCTGATAGTTTCATAAACATGTACTCTAAAAATGCTCTCAAAGGAAACCAATTACACATAAATTATCTGATGGAAACTTCTTTGTTCTTTGATGGTATGGGGGGAGGCAGAGGGCACTTATCAAAAAGCCACTTTGTTGGCTCTAACTGTATATGGTTTTTCTGATCAATCTATCGCAATGATCAGAAAACCAACAGATATATACATGAGGAAAACAGGATACAAGGCCAAGGCCTTTCTTCGCGGATTAACAGCTGCACTCATGAATGGATATGCCGCCCAAGAGCTCCATGCCATGGTTATGGAGACCACAACGATCTTGATCACAACATTGTCTTTCAGCATGCAGATTAAAGCTCCAACATCCAATGGAAAGAGACAGTAACCAAGAAGACTAAGGCTTTGGAAAAAGATGATGTGACCACCCTGTTACCATGACAAATGTGTTGCATTATAGCACTCTAAATAATGACTTAAGGCAATAATCCCAAAGGCTTTCAACTGCTTACCAGAAGTAAAACATTCAAGGTCAGAATTATAGCACCGGCAGCAAGAAGTGCAAAGGCAACAGCAAAGACTTCAGACTGAAAGAATAAGAAAAGGAAGACTTTAGAAAAGTATTCTTAATTATAGTAATTATGAATTGCACAAAGGAAAATCAAACATTTGAAACTACAGACAAAATTTTGACAAGAGTTAAAAACTAGAGTATATATAAATAGAATGAGGGCAACTTGACCTTCATACAACCAATTGAAGCTGACCAACATGCTTCTACAGAAAACCTTTGTACATAAGCGACAATTTGAATTTATTCAATGAAGGAGCCTATATATACATGGAATGAGGGCAACTTGACCTTCATACAACCAATTGAAGCTGACCAACATGCTTCTACAGCAAACCTTGGTACATAAGCGACAATTTGAATTTATTCAATGAAGGAGCCAAGTTGACTCTTGAGTGCATTTGGATTAAGCATACATTTTTTTCCCTAAGAGATGGTTTAAGAATGAGTAGTTTGATGGACAGTCCCTTGATTTTACCCTTTTTTCCTAAGAGATGTTTTTTTCTCTCCTATTTTTCTAAAAATCTTTTCCTAAATTAAATATTACGATGAGAGTGAATGAATGATGAGGCTGTCCATGTTAATAAAAAATACTTTTGTAAACCAACTATAATAGGTTAGGAGGACAGTTGAGAGCAAAATTATTAAGTTCAAGAATGTATTTTTAAAAGTGGATAAGTTCAATAATGTTGGACTACACTTGGTGGACGCATAAGATATAACGGTAAACTTGCAGGACAATTCATGAAATGTACTTGATTAAGAACAACTGTTCCTAGTGTGTTTCTGCCAACACACCCACATTCAAGTTTGTTATGCCTTAGCATTTTAGCCAAGTTATGAGCTAATTGAAGCAAAAGTCTTGAGTGATATTTTCATTACTTGTAAGTAGTTATCAATCAGCTTAAGAATGAATAAAACTGCATAGAAACCAAACCAAAATCCATTTAAGAACTAGCTTAGATCATTCTGTCACAGAATACAGGTGAAAAAAGAATTTTTCGTAAGAGATAACAGACCAAACAAAAACAACTTTTAACTCCAAAAGCTAGAAGCATCGACAAACTTTGAGTTACTTCTTTTCGAAAGAATTTTCATCCATAAAATCAACGCACAATAATGCTAATTCTTCAAGCTATACAGACTCATTTTTTTTATGAAGCTATACAGACTCATGTCTTACTGGTTTTCTTTTTTTAGAGGCGCTGCTGGTTTTCTTCTTTTCACTATATGGAAATTTTTCTGCCATTCATAAGCTTCACTCAATTGATCTTCACCCAAAATTTGAAAGACTGAATAGTTCACTCGGACTGAAAGAAAACTCAAAGCAAGAGTTATTAACCAGAACGCCTGGCAGCTATATTCATAACCCACAGCTCACAAACTAACAGTTGACAAGCAAGTACTATGATGAAAATAAAGTGCTCGTCGGATTAAACACATAACTGCCTGTTTCAGGGTAATGTTCGGCATTGAAACCCATAAATTTGCAATATCCAAAAAAGGTAGCCTCTCTTTCAGCTAGTCCTCAAAGATAAAACTATCCACGATGCTAGACCTCTCAAATTACTTTGCAGTTATGCAAGCAACCAATGCAATTGTTCATAAATTAAACATAAAAGTTGTGAAAAAGGACACTAAATCCATCCTCAAAATCCAGATTGGTCAAAATTACCAGACACGTAAGCCAGGAAGCATAGATCTAATGCATAATATCACTGTCAACTAGGATTCAGTGAGAAACTAGTCGCAAATCCTTTCTTTTCCATTCAGTCCTAAATTGCATCGTATATAGATCCAGAGCTATTAGTACGAAAAAACAAAAAGATACCTTCTTGACGGACGCCGACCACGAAAGAACCAGACCGAGGAAGATGATGAAGAAGAAGGGACCCCAGAGATCCCAGTCCCGGAGCGCCTTCCCGGGGTCCTCTCTGTTGGGATTCGGGAACACTACCAGCTTCAGATTGCGCGTGATCCGGGACAGATCCCGCTGCACCGTGTCCCAAACGGGCTCCGTCAGCGTGTTNATAATAATAATAATAATAATAATAATAATAATAATAATAATAATAATAATAATAATAATAATAATAATAATAATTAATTGAAATGGAATAAAAATAAAAAATTGAAGGTGAAATACGAAAAAAATTAATTAATTATCATAATTCGTTATTTTGAATCCAAACTTAAAGTTCAAGTCACTTATAACTTAATCATAAATATAACTTATTTAATGGAATGTAGATAGTATAAAAGCATTTATTAAGATTTTTAATGAATGCAATTTTTTTGTTTAAAAATACTGAATATTTCTATCGACATTTTCTCATATTAGTTACACTAACAATTCATTTCGTACATCCTTTTAGCTTATTGCACTGTGACAGATGAAAATGGTTTAGATTGGATGGATTTCAGTCTAAAAAATTGGATGATTTTTTTCAAACTTAAAATATTATCTTGAAATTAGACAAAAGATTGTGGTATTTTTAAACCCCTACTATAGTATAAATATTTCCCAAAATTTAAATAATTCGTTAAATTTTATCACGTAAATTCAATATAAATGCATCTAATATTATAAATACATTATAATTTACCACGTCAATTATACTATGCTTGCTCTATCAAAAATTCAAAACATTAAGTCATATAAAATTGTCAGTAAAATAAGGGACGTTATGAGAAATAAAATTTTATAGATGAAACTTGAATTTTATTTAATTAATTATTATATTAAAATATAATCATTCTTTATTTTATTTGCATTTGATCTTTTTTTATATCTTTTAAGTCGTTAAGTTTCTCAAATTTATCTAGTTTTTCTTACATCACTACACTGCTACATAGTTTGAGTAAATTTATTATGACGATTCTTTTGGTCATTTTGTATAGTTATATGAATTAAATTTCAAGCTTTAAAAGGTTCATACTTCTGAATCTGATATTATTATTATTAGTTGATATTAATTAATAGTGTCATGATGATTTTTTTATATTAACAACCATCATCAAATTTTGATCAACACATATGGAGGAATCATTTTGAAATTCATATCGATTACATATGATTGTTACCTAACAGATGGACGAAAAACTTCCCAAAGTTGCAAAGAAATCAAATGCGTTAGTAAGCAATAAAGGGTATGACATGCATCTGCCGCAATCAAAGTCAGAACATAATATCTTAAGAAAAATAAACACGACTTTTTCTTTACAATTCAGTGTATAACTACATCATGCCTTTCAGTTTTATCACATAAGTTTCTAATCATATCACAAGCGTATCAATAACATATCACATAAGCTACTTCAACAATCCATGTGAAGATCAGGGTGCTTCAAGAGTGATTCCTCGAATTCTCAAACATGTATAAGAACAATAAAAAGAATTTACTTGGAATGCATGTCTGTTATCCTACATGAAAAATACCATGAAGTATTTGAAAGTTCATGTTTATCAACACAACAAATTTGTGCAACCAAACTTCTACAGAAAAAAGAGTTGCTATATTACTCAAGAATAACATTACCTTTCTCCAGTTATTATTATACTTTTCTCCAATCATAATAACTAAAAAATCTTCAATCAAATGCAATACATGTTAAAAGATGAAGAAGATATCTGTCTCTTCTGAATTTAGGAACCAAGATCTGTAAGATCCATCTCATTCAACAACATGTGCTGCCTTCACATATATTTGTCTAAGAAATCATATTCAATGCATCAGGGGTTGAGGTCCCCCTTCCATTATTTATCTGTGAGGCTCACAAATTATTTCGAGAGGGTTGTGAGGCTCACTATTAATACATATATAAACATCTTTCAAGCTTTTTTTTTTTTTACTTTTAAAGCTCTAAATCTCATTTTTCCTTTTGATGCATTTGGTTTCGTAGAAAGTTAGAGATTCCTAAAAAACATAGAAAATATAGGAGAAGAAAGAAGAAAAGGAAAAAGAGCTACTATGTATAATATGGAGATGTTAGATGTCATGAGAGCTATCCATGTCACTCTTGAGCTCTTAATTAATAAGAGGACTTCGTTGTAAAACATTCTCCAAAAGGAAATTACCCGCAAGAATAGAAAGAGATTGCATAATTAGTTTGTTGGCCGGTATAAAGGTAACACATGTAACCAAACAATCAAGACACTTTCATGAAATGTAACTCTTAACTCATTAATATCCATTATCAAAAAAGGATTTGGTTTCTACTATACTAAAAGTAATGAAGCAATGAGCATGAACGATAAAACAAACTGAACTACAGTTAGACATACTAATTCCAAATTCCATGCTTCTTTGAGCACAGAAAAACTGTTGTTCCCATCTTTCTTTCAGCTTACTTCCATGTCATCAAGCGTTTAATTAGAAATGCTAACTGTCTTGGTGCTGATAAACTGATATCATTAGCAGTTCTTCCTATAAAAGATTATGGACGCAGGGAAAATATAATGCCCAGCTCCAAATTATGTTGGCAACCTCACGATCATCAAAAGGTGGACATCAAGTTTCAGTTGAAAAGACAAAAGAAATAAATGGAGTTCATGATTGATTTCAACAAATACAAGCACTAGTTTGGTCAGATTTCAGCTAATTCTAAGTATTCCATCTAAGTTATACTAAGGGAACATAATAAAAGAACAGAAGAAAGACATAACATTTATACAAAATGGAGAATGAGAAACTTTTAAGGGATCAAACAACAAAATATTATAGAAGAAAATAGCAAGATAATTCTTTTTTTTAACAATACCTCCTGTGACAAAAACAAAACCAAAGATCATTTACCTGCAGATACTTATTTGTCCAAAGATGATGAGATTGCCATCATCAATCAATCCGACCGCGACTCCTTCAACTCTGCATTTGTTTGCACTGAGAGCATAAATGAGAACCTAACCAAAAGCTGCCCTGACACTCCCGGCTATGAATACAAAACAAAGGGAATGTATTCACTCCGGATTGTGCGCCTTGCTAAGGCAATCCAGGCCTTCTGTCCGGCTCTTCACCATCCTATGGAACATCTCCCTCACTTGACGCTCCAGTGGCTCCAATCCCTCCTTCAAGGCGTCGTAAACTGCGGTCAATTCCTCCACCCCCTGTTTCAGCTCCGCCGCCTTCTCCTCCGGCAGTGGTAACTCGATGGGATCTAACAACTCGGACAACTGACGGGTGCACTTCTCGATCTCGTGGATCTCCTTCAACAGCCCGCAGGAATTTTTCCTGTCCTTTTTCTTCGATTCTTCCAGGATACGCTCGTGCAGGGACGTGACGGGCGCGGCCCACTGGAAGGTGCGGGGCACCGAGAAGTGCGTCTGGAGGCCGCGGTCCTGGCACGGGATCGCGGCCACGAGCGCCCACATCACGAACAGGAGCACGGAGCTCATCGTGTACAGGGGCGCCGCGAGGCCGTTGGTCGCGGTAAGCTCGTTGCCGCGTGGTGCGCTGAGGTTGGTCTCCATCGCCTGGAGCTGCCGCGCGGCGGACCACGACCGGGAGACGCTCCAGGAGAGCGAACGGAAGTGGCCGGTGCGCGGGTGTTGGGGCTCCTTGCTGGAACGTCCGAAGGAGCGATTACGGTGGTTGACGACGGTCCCGCCGCCCGTCTCCTTCTCGTCGAGCATGAGGAGGGTGAGGTCTGTGAGGGCCTTACGTGCGCGTCGGACATGGCCCTCGCCGAGCGGACCCCGGCGGCCTGCCCCGATGGAGACGATGACGATCTCGAGGTGGTGGAGCCACCGGCGGAGCTGGTTGACCCCGTCGCGAACGGCGTTGCAGACGTCGAGCGCCTTGACGGCGCGGTCGAAGAAGAAGTCGGACAGAAGGCGCTCCACCGCCGGTCGGGCGAGGGCCTGTCGCCTCGTCCGACCGCCGCCTGCGCACCCAAAAAGCACGGACCGGAACTCCTCATGGCAGATGATGAACGAGTCGAGCAACCCGCGCACCCACGCGAGGGAGAGAACGTCGGAGGCGGCATCAGCCGCGGCGAGATCCCCGAAGAGGTCGGCCACGCGCCTCTGGAACGCCTCGAGCTCCAGCTCGTGGTTTTGGCCGCGGCCACGGCCGCCACCGGATCCCGGGTCGCTGCCTCCGTGGCCGTCGATGGCAGGTACCTGGTCGCGGCGAATGCTGAGGATCGAGCGGCCGATCGCCGCGAACGGCACCGATGACCCCTGGTAGTCCATCGCCGGCATGATCCCTTTCGAGCGATGGGAACACAACCCCAAATTTGGATCGAATTGGGGGTAAAAATTTAACAGAGTTGAGACTTCGTCGGGAAGAAGAAGAAGAAGAAGAAGAAGAAGAAGAAGGCCGCATATTGCGAAGGTTTTTACAAATGGCAACAAGAAGAGAAAATAGCGCGCCACACGAGCGAAGGATTTGACAAGAAAGAAATAAATAAATAAAAAGTATTATAAAGAGAGATAATTAAAAGTTTACTCAATTTTAGAGCACGGTATCTTCACATTTTGCAAAAATAATGTTAGACTACTCAATTTTATTTACAACATTTAGTAACTTATATTTTAACCCATTAGTAATTGGGTGGAATGTTAAGAGCTCTCTTTATTTTAAGATATTAAACTTAAATGACTATATAAATTATATAAGTAAACTTTTTTTATTAAGAATTTTATTTATCATAATTAATGGATTAAGATTTAAAATTGTTAGTACTTTCGGATTGAAAAATTGACATCATTTTTTAAAAGAGGTTAAGTAAGGTGCAGTCAAGATTTCTTGGCTGCACTTTATATACACACTCACAGAATGAGACTCACCTCATTTTTTAAAATATGATGTCACATCACTTTAAAATGTAATGTGGGCTCCACTCTTTATGAGTGTGTATGCAATGTGCAATCAAAATATGTTGACGGCATATTATTTAAACTCTTTTTAAAAATAATAATAAAAAAAATATATTTAAAAAAATTAATGTCACTATAACAAATAAATATATCACTAATTAGAGATCGACAATCGATCCATGTTGACGACGGATTTGTAGCTCGCCACCGTGGTGCCATTAATTCTCGCCCTATACCAATGATGTCGGACTCACTTCTATCGCCCATCTAATTTATCATGCAATTTTATTTGGATTCATTTTTATGCTACCTTATTTCGATTTTACTTTTTAATTTTTGTTCCGTGTTAACTTTCGAAGTTCTATTAAAAGATTAAATAACGAAAATTACATTTAATCAGGGACGGACCCACGTATACTTTGGAGGAGTCTTGGCTCTCCCTGTTAGCATCTAGAGGCTTAGGATTTAAATCTTGGTCTCTATTAATTTTTTATACTTTATTATTATATATTTTGGTCTCCCTAACTTGTTGGCTCCTCTATTTTTTCTTCTTAACTCCGTCCCTGCATTTAATTCTTTTAATTAAAATATGAGATATATCCGTTAACTATTTGATTTAATAATAAAAGTTGGATCGTAAATCCAAGTGTATTTTCAATGTTTAATACACAAATGTAAAAGTTTGATAATCGAAAGTTTGATAATTGAATACTTCTTCTCCCTACCAATATGGTTTGATACATATTGGTTGAAATATTCGCATGCATTCGATGCATCGAGCAAAATATTGTGTACGCGGCCAAGGGCATTTTATCTTCTTATTGAGGATATGAATTAGAGTTAAGGAGTCGCTCTCCATGTGCACCCTCTTGAACCCATCTCCATGCACTTTATCAAAACACATTGCAAGCCCCCATGTCGGCCTCCAAAATTGATGAACAAAACTTTGCTAAAGCACCTATAGGAAAAAATGTTTCGTTAGGCTATCTAATTAAAAAGCTGGCACCTCCTTTCTCATTTGTCTAGTGAAAGACTCGTCAAAATTAAATTTAACACAATTCGAAGGAAGAGGCTCCCACCTTACCCATGTTGCGTCGTTGGTGGAGAGTCCATTAGGACCGTGAGTGTGTGCTTCTGCATATTCCTTAGAGTAAATCAAGGCCTTTTCCCAAATTGAGTGAATTTCTTGTGGCGAGAATTGAAAATGAATATCATTTATGAGAGTCAAAGTAAAGATAAATAAAGATAAGTCACTACAAGAAAATCGCCGATTTCTAACGAAATTTTCTATAAAATCGGTCACAAATACGATTTTTGACGGAATTTCTGACGAATTTCAAACGTCAGAAAAATGTTTGTTGCAAAAGAATTTCTAACATATATAAATTTTGTCAGAAATTGTGAGAAAACTAACCATCACAATTTCTGACGGAAAAGAAATCCGTCAGAAATTGTGACGAGTGGCAAAACTGTCAGAATTTCTGACGGACAAAAACTCCGTCAGAAATTTTGACGGGCAAAGGGCCCGTCAGAATGTCTAACGGGCTTAGTTTCGAGGAGTGATCATCTCCTTCAAGTAGCCAATCACTAGCTATCCAAGAGTCCTTATGAGAAAAAGAAAGATTCATTTATTGTTGAAAAATGTCCCATAGTTGAAGGCTTACTGGACAATAGAAAAAAAGATGATTTATTGTCTCAATGTCGAGGCCACATAAGGTACAAACATGATCGACAAAAGGGTCAAAATTGTGTATCATGTCTTTAGTAGGAAGCTTACAATGTAACAATTGTCATAAAAAATAGTGATTTTTTGCAGGAACAAGAATTTTCCACATTTCTTTCCACCCAACCCACACATCAGAAAAAGAAGGAGAAATCGACACAATAAGGAATATGTATACTATCTTAGCATTAGCACATCCATGGGTATCTGTCATCCAAAACCACTGGCTATCATAGGAAATTGCAGGCAAGTGAATAGAGAGTATACTTAAAAGTAAAATTTCATAAAAAAGAAAGTAATGTAATAAGTTTGTATTCCAACAATTATTAGTCATGAGATCATTAACACAAAGACACGCAAGGTCAATTGTGACATTAACATAAGTAAGTTTAAGAGCTAAGTGAATGCAGAAAATCCATGGATCTTGCATAATGTTTGTGTTTCTATCATTCTCTATAAGTTTTTTAAACCCTAGTTTAATGTTATCCATTGTGTTTAGTATAAGCTTCCAACTTCATGCTATAAGTTTGATTGAATTGGTGCATGACCAAGGGTGAATTAAACTATATTTACATGGGACTAGACTTATCCACAGGTCTTGTTTCTCATTCAATACATTTTTTTTTTTGCTAACAATGAAGTTCTAACGTGTTGTAAGTTTCTAATATCAAGACCTACAATAGTTCACAGTTAAAGGTTGATGTAATGTGAAGAAACCTCATAAATTTGTTATGTCTTTTTTACGTGTGATATTTTCTCTTTCGTTTGATATCAGTAACATTATCACTTTTTTCACTTTGTATATGGTTAATTTCAAAACTCCAAAGAAGGGGAATAACTGAACTTTAATTAAGAGTGCCACCATCTGATTGAAGAAGTGACATGGGAGAGAGTGACTTCTCCAACATTATCATTTTCTTAACTTTTTTATATAGTTAATTGGCATCAAAATTCTAAAACTCCAAAGAAGGGAATAACTCTCAACTTTAATTAATAGTGCCACCATCTGATTCAAGAAGTTGAAATTCTGTCTGTGACATATATATATATATATATATATATATAGAGAGAGAGAGAGAGAGGTCCTGAACAAGCTGTGCAGTGCGGAGGGCCTTCACAGCTTCACTCATGATGAAGCTGTGGCATCTTTCTCCTTACAACAAATAGCAGGCCGCCGTCCTGGCTGTCACCTCTGTTCGGCCAATGCTGCTACGATCATTACGACACTTACTTCTACGACGAGTTCACTGCTGCTGCTCCTCTCAAAGCTTCCTGTCCTCTTCATCCGATCTTGATCCATGGGGACCCTGCCGCTTTGTCCTCCCCTTTATTCGTTGTCTCGTGACTAAAGATTTCTTCCCCTGAAAAGAGGAGTTCACTGTTCCAACAATTATAGGTTTGTTATCTTGCCAGTAACTGCAAGGATGTGTCCACCACCACATCCTCCTGTTGCAGCAGTCGACAGCACAACCCTGACCAATTTTTTTAACTGCCTCCACAGCTTTTGTCCAGGGAGAAGCAGCACAGAGGCACCAAAGTGAAAGCATGTTCATAGATATTTGAATCAACCAATTGACCAAGAAATAAAGATTGAATTGAACACTGTCAAATTTCACTGTTCTCTGTCACTCAGTGTTCTTACAAATTTTGAGAGCTTAAGATACTAAAGTTTAAAACAATAGAGTTACGAAGTAGCATACAACCTGCCACAGATCATTAATACAATGGACTAAATAAATGTAGGTGCAGGGCTTGGAAATTGAATTTATTGCAACCTAAATGTTAAACCAGAAGCGGAGTTCGTGCCGATCGTTCATGCACGGGAGTTAATGGTTGAAGATATCAAACAGGCTAGGAGGTTACAACAAGCTTGTACACCGACAGAACAGGAGAATTCAACAAACATAACACAAACACAACATGGAACCTAGTCATCACTTGTCTATCCTTTTTGTTCTGTAGCTGATTCTCGTAGTTTCTATTCACAAGCCAACTTGGTGTCGAAGCTGCTCAAGCAGATGGCAAATGCCTGGAAAGCAGAGAGAGGATAACGGTAGTCCATAGTGAACATATCTTTCGCAACTTTACCAAACTGCAGGATGATCTTATCATGCTCCGAAGGGGCTGGCTGAGACGGAGTTGGAGCACCCGCAGCTGGCTGAGATGCGGCAATGAGCTGGAAATTCTTCACTGAGGCAACAGTCACACGGCCACGGAAGTTGAGGCACCAGCATTGTAGCTGTTCATGCCACCTAGGTGGCTTGTTGCGAAGAACCAAAGGGTTCTCCTTAGGTCCACTGTCCTCATCACCCTCTCGAATTTCTCTGTTAATACCCGAGAAGCGAGAGCTTGTTCCTGCAATGTCTGAGAAACGGGAGCTTCCTCCAGCAAAACCATCCGAGAAACGAGCACTTCTACCAGCGATATCAGATAAACGAGAGCTGCTGAAGTCCATAGACCGGTCCATTATGGAGTTCTTTGAGAAGGACATACTGCGGAAGGAATCCTCCAAAGAAGAGGGTAGGATGGTTTCAGGTTGACCAGGGACTGTGCCACCAGGCTCAAGGGAGGATGTAGGAATAGAGTACATAATGCAGTGCATACGACGTGGTCCTCGTGTGCCAAGGACATTCAGTTCATATGTCACTTGAGCTATGCCATAGCTGCCCGATGGGACCTTCGGAGAAACCTTTTTTGAGTAGAATCTATTACTTGTTCGGCCAGGGGGACATAGAGCAGCACCACTGTAAGGGGGCTGGGTGTCAGATATTATAAATTTTGTCCCAAGGAAATTAGACCTGCAAATGATAAAAAAAGATCTAAATTAAGGCCAATAAACTTCAAATCAGCTTCACATACACTTTGTAATGACTAAATTTCAGTACCTCAGCTTTCCAATATAGCTATTGCTAGACCTAGATATATTATCAGCATCCATAGAGATAATATACTCTGTGTAGGTTGTCCTGCGAGTCCTTTTAGCTGATAGAAGGAACTTCCCATTCTCAACAAGCACAGCTACAAAAATAAAATCAACTTCAGATAATCCACTTCTAAAGGTTATGGCCTACATGCAACTGATTTGAGGACATACTATACTAGTGACAAGAGAGTAGGAAACCTTTTTTATGACATATTTGAAAATATGAAACCTCCTAGCTTCCATGATACTATGAGTAGATATGTTATGCAAAATGATATTTGTAACTATAATTAGAACAGAAGGTCTATCTTACCAGGGCTAAGACATAGATAGAGATGATAAGTTAATTTTGATTTATCCCTTTTGATGAAGCATTGAATGGTACCATCTCGAAAGCCAGGCTGCAAACAAAATTCATAAAAGCAAAACAAATTGAGTATGGACATAGAAATTAAGGTCCTGCAAGCTATAAATTCATGTAAGCCTGAAGACCGTATAAGTGACTTGAAGGGAAAAAAATCACCTGTTTTAATGATATGGGAAAAGTGAGCTTGCCACAGAACTCTGGATTTTTAACAATTTCCTTGCACATCTCCCTCCATGATCTGCAAACAGCTGCACAAGCAACTACATGCTTGCGTGATGGCCATGTACTTTCACTTTCCTCCAATCTTTTAATAACATCTCGAAGGAGCTCAGGAGGAAGGCTCGCCCAGCAACTCTGCTGAATGACTGGAGGGGGGTCATGAAGTTCATGCACAGAACTCTGAGATTTTCCCCTGTGATGTCCAGTAAGACCTGAAAGCCTCACTTCAAAGCTCCGCCTAGATAAGCTACCTATGCTGTCCCTCACATCACGAACTATGCTCCGGAAGGACATCTATGTTAGCTCAACACCAACCGAAATGAGCCAGGACAAATGGAAACGGCTAGGGGACAGATATATGATGGTTATGCCAATACCACAAACTCAAGGCACTTAAAACAGCAAGCTGTAAAAGGACAAAAAATTGGTTAGATTTCCAAAAGAGAAACATATGGATCAAAAGCATAAAGCCAGTCAACAGACACCTTACACAAATTCAGCACATTCCAGCATATGAAAAGCCTCAAATTGTGATTATAAACATAAGTATGCTAAAAAGGAGGAAATCTTCTGTCAATTAACTGTAGTATTAGAAAACAACAGCTAGTGAAATCTATTAACTGAGAACGGAACGAGAGAACCCAAGCCAAACAGAGTAACTTTGTGATGGACAAATATAAAGATGCTAGAAAATAAATAAGCAACATTGCAGATAACCTAGCTAATATAGAGATCATGACTATTGATGAAAAAGATACTTGGGAATGCATCATTGAGGCAACTCCGGCTTGAAACATACAAATGGTATGTCATTTCCTTTGATCATGTTCTATGCATGAAGATTGGCTAGTATAAACACCATTCATGAAGGCGTAGAACAGCATTCTTTCATTCCCACATGAAGGATAATATATAACAATGACAAAAAAACAAAGCAAGTCAAAAGGTTCACTCTCTCCTAAAAAGAAGGAACTACTGATGAATCATGCATTCTGATCAAAGATACATTTCAAATATTTCTAAATAACTGCAAAGCAAAGAGCAAATGGCATGTTTATTCACAACAAACAAGGTTTCAGACACAGAGACTAAATTACACCTTGAGGAGGGCAACATATATACTGAAATATCATCTAAATTGCAGAGGCGGAGACTGCAGAACAATAAAAGGAAGTTATAACTGAAGGCAATTATACTCAACTCATCTTGGCAAGTTTACTGCGGAAAGCTCTCAACTTTATTCAAACCCCATCTAACAAGTAATCTAATCCAAATCCAACCAACGGCAAGAACATATTCACTAGGTACAAAAGGCAGTCGGCAGCTGTTCAAAAATAACAATGCTTGGGGTACCAAAAAAAATGCTCGAACAAAGCCCCAAAAGGAAGGATCTTTATCATTTTCTAAATGCAAAAAATGCCTTTTTTTTTCTCTCTACAATTCGCAAAATAAGTGGGAGAAAATTACTATTTTGAACATTAATAACACGAGATCAAGCAGAAACCACTACAATAACACCAATAAATGCAAGACTAAAACTAACAGCCACAAAGTTCCCATCTTTAACACCCAAAATAAAAAATCTGTCCATAAAAATCAACGGAAAGCGTTGCCACACAACGAATTAACAAAATAACTCGACCAATTTGAACATGGCGTCCCAAATTAGCCCATAAAAGAAGCGAGAAAAGAGATTAAAAGAAAAAGGACTGTGATTTTACCTCCACCAATCAAGCCCTTCACGCCCCTGCCAAAAACCTTCGATCCGACTGCCGCAAGCGAACCAGCGACCAGAACCTTTCCTTCGACGACCAGATCTCCGATGAGAACCCCAAATATCTGGTCAAATCCAGTGGAAGAGGGCGCCGTAGTGGTGGCAGCGATGAGAGGAAGTAAGAGCAGACATGAGAGAGAGAGAGAGAGAGAAGGCAAGAAGAGAAAGTGGAGGCGGTTTCCAGTTTTATCCCTGATGTCTAAAGTTGACTTCCCGTTCCGTTCCGTTGCTTTTTCCTCCGTCTTTTCTTTTTTTTTCGCATGAATCCGTTGTACGAAAAGTTAACGGTGGAGGTCACGACGTTGCCCGTCGGTCCATCCCTTCGGTTCCATTTTGTGTTGCCATTTTTTGACGGCGCCGTTTGTTATGTTACCCATAGCATGAACCGTGCGGTCACTTTTCTCGTACTTAACTTTTGCCGACGTGTAATTACTCATTTGTTTCATTTTATTATATAATATAATAATACCTGTTTACGAAAATTTTGGAATAAGGAAGGCGAAGGCGTGCACTACAAGAATGAAGTATTATTAAAATATAAAAATGTTATCATATTAAATTAAGAGACGGATTTAAAATAAAAAGTTAGGAGATGATATATAAAAGTAAAAAAAATAATTAAAAGGGATCAAGAATTAAATTCTAGACTTCAACATAATACCCAAAATCTCATAACCACTATACCAAATAAATAATTTTACTTTTTTTTAATATTTATTTTATATATTGACTATATCTACTAATATATATTTATATATATATTTTTTATACCGAAAAGTTGGAGGACCGAGGTCTCCCACACTATATGTAGGTCCGCCCCTGATTAAATCAATATTTATTTTAAGAATATAATTTCAGCGATAAATCTGTATAGTTTTTATATTTTTTATACCTTTTGATATGAATCCGTATTTTACTTATTTCGAAAAGCATATCTTCGATACAGTAATTGAATGGTTCAGATTGGAAACACACCCGAGATATAGCTTTTTTTTTCATTATATTTCAACATTTTTTCCAGTTAGAATGAAATCTGAGATATTTAATAAGAAATATATTTTACACTGACAAAAAAATAGTAGTTAGATTCATAGCCATGAAAAAGAAAATTCACTTTTTAGATGGAAATTATTTGCATCTCTCAGGCATTCTCTCCTTTCGCACATTAAAAACAATTTAATTTTAACACCTGATAGTTATTTCGAATTGAGGGACATGAGTTAGTTGCACTGAGTTCGAGCTCCGGAATCGTCAATTGACCAGAGAAATATTATTTCTGCTCTTTATCTCACTCTAGATTAGTCAGGTATTAATAACCTGAAATACTGTGAGCCCCTCGGGACACCGAAAAAGAAAGTAATTTGATTTTAGATTTGATTGATTTCAAACAATAAGGTTAATTTTATGATATTCATATTAGAATTAAAAATAATAATGTCATAAGAAAGTAATTTATAGATAAACTCTTTAAAATTAACTTTCTTTTATCCTATTCTTTTCTAGAATTTATTATTTTCTGAATTCATTGGCATAGAACAAAAAGAATATTGTGGGCACACTTGTTTATATTTCACTTTTTAAGGTCAGGACCAATATGATAAAAAAAAGAAAATGATTGGTGGGTTGAATAATATCTTATCATTAAATAAGATGATAAAGACCTCGTGATTGTCGTGAACCTCTTTTTAAAATACACGTATACATTGTTTAAATTGGAAAAAAAGAAGACAAATTTCTGAAACATCAATGAGAGAGAGAGAGGTTGATCAATATTTGAGTTTTGACTTTCGACATAAAATTATAAAAAAAACTTGTGAAGGAAATGAATTCTTGGTCACTTAAAAAACCAATAGTTTAGATTTATTTGAAACATAATAATTGAACTCATAAATTTTAAAACAGATAAATTATATTAAAAAAAAACATTGAAACGGGCACGGCTTTTTGTAACGTTGTTACATTGATTTGACCGTCCGGTTTAATAAAATGCATACCGTCGGAAACCCCGAAGCGGTACGGGGCCGTTCTTTAAGTTTTATTTATCTTTAATATTATAATAATTAAATTTAAAAAAAAACCCAAAAAGTTGTGAGACACGCTCGAATCATGAGAGTTAGTTATGGTTGTAATGACAATATTAGCCTCCTCATTTGTCGACATTGTCGGTCGTATCTAATCTTTTTTTTAAAAAAATAATTAAGAAAATATGTTTTCCCCATTGGCAATACTTTTTTTAAAAAATATTTTTCTCACTTAGAAAGAAAAGAATATTTTTCCTCTATTAAAAAAAAATAATTTTCTTAACGTTTTTGTCATCAGACCAAATATCAGATCTTTTTTTTTTAAAATCTTTTTTATTTGCAACGTATTTTCATTTTAACAAATACAATTATGCAACATATCTCTTCGCAACTTTTTTAAAAATCAAAGTAAATACCAAAAAGAAAAATACTCTTTACCAAAAAATTATTGGAATTATCATACACACAAAAGTTTAATACCTCTCTTTTTTTGGTGCTTGTTCGGAATCTCCGATGTCCAAGATTATTAGCATCTGATTAATTCGAAGTCGAGGTGAAAAATAAAAATAATATTTCTCTAATTAAATTGACGATTTTGAAACTCAACCTCGAAATTATTAGCTTTCGATTTTTTAACCCGGAATATATTTCTATTATTCAAATGTGCCAATCAATCTTAATTAAACTATGTACCTCTTTGATTTCCACGCAAAGAGTATATTTTCTTCTATTGGTCAACGAGTCTTTGTAACAATAAAAATCAGACAAATGCCTAGTCAATTGATTAGTTATCTAATTTACTGATATGTGTCACGATCTAAAATTTAAACTGCTTCCACTTTCACAATGTATTCCATTTTGGGTGGCAGATGACATGACACAAGCAACCGGTCGATTAAATTACAACTTCAAGGGTCTGTAAAAAGATTGCAACCTTTCAGAGAAAAAAAAGAACATTTCCAACCTCTAAGAGAAAAAAGAAAAAACTCTCATAAAGACTTGGTTCATCTCAACTTCTCAACTTTCCTTGCTTGGTCTTTTGATTGCAAGGGTCGTGTTTGCTTGACAGTTGACACCTTACTTACCAGTGGATGTAACAACTTGTCCTGGATTCCTTACCTTAATATGTTTCAGGTGTTTTATTTATTCTCTGTGGTTCCAGCTTTGGATCCAACTTTGCCCTCCTTAGTTATGGTGCATCTACCTCTCCGTACGACTTTTAACTTCTAAGCAATCGGAGTCAAAGTTGTCAAAATCTCAATCTTTTATGATATATTCTACGATCTTCTTATATTTAATCTCCTACCGATCATACGATTTAAGTCGTAGAATCTTTACGATCTTCATAAGATCTTTCACAAAATCAAACGATCTTTGTCCGATCATCGATCTTAGGTAAGATGTTGATCTTAACAACTTTGACCGGAACTGCTGCTGCTTCAGTTTTGGGTTCAACCTTATCCTCTTTCCTTTGTGAAACGGCCTCAAGACGACTTTGCAGCAATGGGAGTTGCTGCCGCAGCAGCAGCTTTAGATCTGCACTCAACTTCACAGCAGCTGCAACTGCAGTAACAATAATAGTTTCAGAGTTATTTTCATTTTTTTTTATTATCATCAAATTTTAGATCTACTTTTAGATTATAAAATCGAATAAAAATACATTAAAGTTTTTTTATTAATCAATTTTATTCATTTAATTTTAAATTTATTCAATTTTTTTATTTATTAAATTATTAATTTGTCATCCTCTTTTCTTCTTTTTTTCTTCTCTTTTTTTTTTCTTTTTTTCTTCTCTCACACAGGCGAGCAATGCACTGACTTTCATGGAGAGAAGAGGAAGAGGAAAAAAAAGAGAGAAAGAGATAAAGGATAGAGAAAAAAAGATGAGACTAAATTGATAATTAAAAAAAATAAAATAATTTAAGTAAATTTAAAATCAGACGATTGGATATAATTGGTCAATAAAAAAAAGTAAATCTAACACTGGATGATTTTATAATTTAAGAATAAATTTAAAATTTTATGATAATTCAGAGAAAGAAAATTATTAATAATTTTATGTTCACCTTTCTCCTTTTTTGGTGGCTGTGTCACAACTCACAGCAGTCGATCTCGAAGCAACTTGGGGCTGCTGCTGTGGATGTTGCAGCACTTGGGTTCAATCAACCTCAAACAGTGTTTGCTCAAAAATTGCAGCTGGCTTCTCTGCAGGTTTTTTGCTTCATGTTTCTCCACAATTTGCAGTTCCTTCCCTTCCTCCACCATTCAAATCGACGCCTTCCTCCACTGAAATTGCTCGGTTGCTGAATTCTCTGACTTGATTGTTCTGCTTCAATAGATGAGACAAGCTAAATTCATCTTTAGTATAACAATTGTATTATATAAGACGTCAGAAATGTAACCTCGGCAACTAACCTCCACATCTTTCAGGATGTGTCTGCAGCTAACCTTGAACTGACAATTCACATTAAAACATAATTTATCGGATTATCAATAGTGTACATTTTTATTATTTAGTATTAGAGGCGGACCTAGAAAAGAAAGATAATTAAGGAGGGTCAAAATATATAACAATAAATTAAAAAAAATGAGAGGGACTAAAAATTGAACCTTACTTAGACCCTTTAGATGTTAATCAAAATAATCTATTCAAACTGATAATTATAATAATTTATTAATATTTATTTTATTTATTAATTATAATTACTAGTATATACGTATATATACATTTTATATATCGAAACCTCCCTCCCCGAATATACGTGGGTCCGCCCCTACTTAGCATGCAAATGATACATGACAATACGTGATACTCTGGAAAAAACTTACATGGAAATGCACGTATTCTCTACGCTGTTGCATTGTCAATTTGTTTTACAGTCTTTGGCCTGTTCTCGGACTGCTTTTGTTGTTTTGGTTTCCATCTGCAGCAGAGAGAAAGCCATTGAACCCTAACATGTCTCTGTTAGTAAGAGAATTCCAATGCAGTGAGGGCTAGAGGGTCCATGGGTGAAATCAATGATTGTTATTCTTTTATGTATTTTTCTCATTCAAGTAATGAAATTTTAGGGCCTTGTGTAAGAGAACTTCAATAATTTTATCATATATTCAAAATTCTCTATAAGGTGTTTTGCATTTTCTTCAATTGTCACGTGGAGAATAGAACAATAGTATATTTATCGAACTCTACGATAGCATTGTATTCGTACCAAATGGCATCTGATTATAATGAGCGAAATTTCAAAAAATTTCGAGTGGGTTCACTCATTGTATTAATATATACAAAATAATAAATATCTAATATATAAATACTTTCTATTACATTAAATATGATTTATTTTCTAAATTTTGTTAATAATATATTATTTGAAATATCATATAAACTATATTTAATGGTAAAAAAATCAGTGTCAGCCATTAGAAAAATGATAAAAAAATAGTTTATAAGAGAAAAAATATATTATTTAATATGAAAGAAAAAGTAACTAACAATTAATCACAATTAAATTAAATAATTTAATCACACAATTCACATATTTGTTGTATTATTTAAAAATATTATATTTAAAATGGGAAGAAAAAAATTATGAGCCACCAAAAAAAATTAGAAAAATTACAAGAGAAAGAATTATAAAATAAATTTATGATATTTTACAATAATATAAAATTTGATATATTAGTTACATTTAAATGGGTTGCAATGATTTTGAATTATTAATTATAGAGGAAAAGAGTGAAATGAAGGAAGATAGGAAAAATATTCTATTAAGAAAGCAGAAAAAAATTGTTAAAATTTTAGTTTGGAAGGTGATTCGAGTCTACTACCTTTTAACTCTTACCTTGACTCTCTAACTGGCTTCACTAAGTGCACAATATGATGTAAGTAGGCAAGTTTACTAATATCCAGACCTACACTTGCAGGCACAGGAAGGCACTTGGCTCCGCCTTTGTTTATTTACCTAAGAACTCGAATTGTTTAAAAACTAGATGCTACAATTGGTAGATAAGATATTTACTTATCTTGTTTCGAATACTGCCTCAAAAAAAATTTTCAAAGAGACCGAATTACTAGGTACAATTCTTTTAAGTTAAAGGTACTGCTTAAAGAAATATAAGTTTAAATTAAAGTACAAGGAAAAAAATGTAATATATTGACTTCATTCCAAAATTGCTACTACTTATTTATTCAATATGAAGTTGGTACTATTTATTTATTCAATATGAATTGATACTATTTGTAATAACCTCAGAAAATCCATATCCTGAAAATAAAACAAAACTCACTACTTATATTTTGGTTGACAATATCAGACTGTTTCTCGAATCTAATGTTTTTTTCCAGACGACAAGAACATTGCACTAACAATTGGATGTAGAAACTTAAATTTCTTAAAATTCTCGAGAACTAATATAAGTTCTAATATAGTGTTTAAATGAAAAAGTGTATATTTGAAGAATAAAAAAAGTTTTTATTATGGGCTCTTATTTTTTGTTCTTAGTTTATCATATTTTTCTTATATAATATTTGAATAATTCCTCTTGTTTCGATGTTTTAATTTGTCATCTTTTCTCTATATAATATTTGAATTATTGTTCTTGTTTCGTTGTTCTTAATTTATCATCTTTCATGATACAATTTTTCTGTTTTTCTTATCTTATTCTTTTGTCAACCATTTGTTGTTTTGATGCATCACCAGAAGAATTATTCTTAATTTGATCTTTCTGTTTTTTCTTGTTATGTTTTCAATGCAACACACAAGAATTATTCTTCTCAATTTGTTCTTTCTATTTTTTTTTGTTTTATTTCTTTGTCTTATATTGATCATATAATTTATTTGTTGTTTTGATGCATCACACAAGAAATTATTACAATGAGGAAGAAAGCTCAAACTATACAAAGTTTGAATGATTTGGATGTGTTCTTCAAACTTAAGTTTCTTGTAATTTTTGAAAACTAAAAAAATTACAAATGATTTAGTTTGTTTTGTCGCTCTTATTTCATTGTTCTTAATTTGTCATATTTTTTCTACCTAATCTTTGAATTGTTATTTTTATTTTGTTGTTTTTAATTTGTTATCTTTTCTTTACATAATATTTGAATTATTGTTCTTAATTCATCTTTCATGATACAATCTTTCATTAATTCTTTTTTATCTCCTAATTATCATATCAAAAAGAAAAATGTCATCATATCCAGGACATCATCAATGTCTTTTATAGCATTATATATGAGGAAGAAATTCATCTATCATTATGTATGAGAAAAAAATTGATGAAAAGGAAACAACAAAAGAAGAATTAGCTAGTGAATATTCTTTTTCTTTTTTCATTCTAAAAGAATATGAATCCACACCTACTTTTAGGTCTGCATAAACAAAAAAACAAAAAAAAATTCTGCTCTTCAACAAGAATCAATAAGTTCTTGCCTGTAGCAAAAACTTTGGTTATCGAATTGATGAGAACCATGCGCTTTGATTAGAATCATAATTCTCATCATTATATTTTTTTTAAAGATTTTTGTTAGAATCAACAAGAATTATACTGGTTCTAATTCTAATGTTCACATCCAACGAGGTAAACGAGAACAACATGAAATTGAGTGGTAGAGACAACCGTATTCTGAGGTTGTCGATTCAGTCACTTTGGTGGTCGAAGGATGTATTAAGAATTCGAAAGATTTTAAAGAAAATCACAAATTTCATACTTACTTTATGCAAAAAACAAAAAAAAACGTAAAAAAAAGAATCAATTCGAGTCTCCAACAAGAACCAATGAGTTCTTGACTTTAACATGAACTTTGGTTCTCCAATTGACTGGAACCATGGACTTTGCAACATTATATCTTTTAGACTTCTAAATGAGACTCAGGAGAACAACATGGAATTGGGTGGCGCATTTGACAATCGTAATTTTCCATACATCCTCTAAGGCTGCAGATTCAATCACTCCATTGGTCGAAGAGTGCATTAAGAATTCGGAAGATTTTAAAGAAAATAACAAAAAACCTTGGTTCTGACAGGAACCATGAGCTTTGAGAATCTAAGGTTCTCCGAATTTTATTAATTTGATATGTTAATTTTAGTGTGTGTTTGGATAAAGGCAGAACAAAAAATAGGAACTAAATATGTGGAATTCCACATGATATAGTTGAAACTTGAGAGAACTAATTTTTTAATGACCATTTTACTCTTCTTTAATTATAATAGTATTCTTATATATAATGTGATATATTCATTTTAAAATAATTATATTAATGATACAAACCAAGCCATAATTTCATATATTACATTTTTGAAGATCAAATAATTTTTCATATTAACATACAATTTTTTTATATAAATAATCATATTAATAAATAAAAATTTGTCAACAAATATTCACGTTAATAAATAAAAAAATAACAATTTTATACAAGTATTCACGTTAATGTATCATTGTAATTTTTTCGGTGTAATAAAATGATAAAAGACGTTGCGCAGCAACATAAAATATTGTTGTATTATTTATTTTTGGTTTTTTATTTCCTGTGGTTGTATCGTTCTACTATTTCATATACAATTTGTATCGTATGAGGCTTTGATAGCGATGGGCCTCTTTAGCACTTGTCGGACGTCCTCGTACATGTATTATGTACACACTATTCATGTTGCATGCACATCAATCTTAATCTTCAAATATGAAAAGAGAGCATTAATCTGGACCAAGTTAGATAATTATTATAATTCAACTGGAATGAAATCAAATTATTTCATGAATTATGAAAAGAATTCATAGCATAACAAGAAGATGACTTGACAGAATAATTCATTAATGTAGATACTCATGTCAACTGTATGGGAAAGATAAAATAAATTTTGATTCAAAAAATATTGATACTATGTAAAAAATAAAAAAATCACAAAAGAGAAACCAGAGAAGAAATTGAAAGAAAATGTAATAGATGAATATAATCAAAATTTGATCGTCTTATTTTTTTCTCATTGATTTTGGAGTTTATATAGACAAATCAGAAAATAAATGTACAAAAAATAAAATCTAATATTTGTTACAAAGATTTGCATGATGGATAATCTGATTATATTTTGTAGCATATTCAAAACTAGAAAATTCAAAACTAGATTTTATATATATATATATATATATATATATATA
>LTAE01005369.1:0-26247 GCA_001647135.1 Pontederia paniculata
TCTCTCTACTCTCTTCTCTCTATTTGTGTTTATATTCATATATGCATGCTTCCGCTAAACACAACACATCTAGATTAAGTTAAGAAGAACAAAAGTTTTTTTAATACATCAATTCACTCCCCTCCCCCTCTTGGTGCCATCTAGATACTACAATTAGCCTATGTCACGTCCCCTCGATTATCATGCCCATGATAAGGATTATGTTGATGCATCATTGCTAGTCTTGCGACATGAAAAGAACCCTAACCCTAGTCGTGTTTTTTGTATCTTGTGCCCACAATAGGATATGTATATAATATGATACCGATACACCCTCACTATCGCGATTACAACCATGGATGTGGCCTTTGATGGGACCCAATGCGCCCTGCGACCCTACTGTCATGCTTGTGATAAAGAGGCTGCATAAGTGACATGACCATTTCTTGATTCATCCGTCTGGAGGTTTGAGCATGTTCTAGTGATTTATTATAGGTTGTTATGACTATTTTAATACATATGTTATAGTAATAATCATAAATGATGAAAGTGTTTTCCATATTTATTGAAAATTATGAATTATTGGTATAGTGAGGTCTTAGGCATGGTTGGATTCATGTTATTATGAGTTTAATTGAATGTTATATTTTTTATTAAAACCCTATAATATGTGAAGGAATAATATTGGCTAAACACAAGTTTTAAACAAGATAAACTAATAAATAGTGAGCATGCCATGTATACTAATATTTTGGAGTCATTTAATTGTATCGAGATCATTGCATTGTTGGGGATTAGTAGTATAGTTGTAACGGAACTATTTAGTTCTTATTGTATAGATTGCACCTCTTCGTGTAATGAAAAGGGCTCATGTCCATCCTCTCCCATAGTTAGAATGTCATAGTTTATGCATCAACCACTAATCTATTGTACTAGTGAACTTGAAATCTCTTGAGTACTCATTCAAAGTGACCGCAAATCCATCTCAAGGTCACTAATAGGATAAGCGAAAAATACAAGTCAAAACATTGCATAGAAAGAAAGCACCACATAGAAAAAGGAGTATTGAATGTAAAGAATTGGAAGTCAGAGTATTGAAACAATAAATGAAAAGACATGGATGCATTGTATTGTATAGAATAGTGATCGTTGATTACATTTACATTGAATATGATTTCTTATTGTATCAACTTAATGTATATCATACTTAATGCTTTCATGACTATTATATATATCTGTTATCTTCTATGTTGAGCTTTATTATTCAAGGAAGAATAATCTTTCCTACATTGGATCTTTCAAATAATTGATTTATTATGATGGTTAGTGGCAGTCCATGGTGGATAAAACTTGTTACAATGTTGAGTTATGTTAGATGTCTCTTTTATTTCAAACTTTATTGAGTTGTAAATTTATGTCTAGTTATTGACTAGTTTATTTGAAGAATTTTATGTTCTACATTAGATTTAACACTTTGATGCATACAAAATAGTTGTATATTTTAAAAATGTTCATAAATTCTTTCACATTTAATTTGATTAGTCAACATTGTCCCACCTTCCCAAAAGAACCTTTAGCTATGTGTTCAAATGCACTTTTGGGGTTACAATTTCTATTAATAAAAAGAATGCAACCTTCATAAAATTAAACACTAAATCACATGTTTAAATTTAATTCCCTCTTTCTTTTTCATTTCTTTTTTTTTCTCAATTCCTCTCTTAGTTTGTTGGTAGTTAAAACTGTCATATTACTTTGTTGGTAGTTAAAATTCAATGAGTGCGTTTGGAAAACTGTTTAACACAGCTTGCTGTCTATACGATACTTTGAGAAAAAAAAGGAGAGTTTCTCATCTACGAGAAAAAGTACAAAACTAACTATTACCTACCGCTATTTTTCAAAAAAAGCGCTCATAAAAAATTTCACCAAAGCTACACCAAACGCAGCCACGAGGCTTCCCTCAATGCTTACCATGACGCCATTGCCTTCTGCAATATTCCCGACCATCACGACCCCTGCTCTTTCCTTCCTTCTCGCCTTCCTTCCACGCCGCCCCTTCTCCGACTCCACCGCATTCCCGCCGGCGGCACAGGTGGCAGCGGTCGACCCCGCACTCGTGCTCCGCCTCGCCACCGTCCTCTACCAGCAGCAGAACACTTCCGACGCCGCCCTCCACGCGCACCTCTCCAAGCTGCCCATCCCTTCCTCCTCCCCTCCCCACCTCCACGAGCTCTTTCTCCAGGTTTGCAACCGGTTCCCTTCCTCCTGGCGCCCCGTCCACCGCCTCCAGCTCTTCCTCCTGCAGCACACCTTCTTCTCCCATTCCTCCGTCTCCTCCGCCAAGGCTCTCTCCGTCTATGGCAGGGCCAGGAACGTCGACCTCCTCTGGTCTGCGATCCTCGACTTCTCCGCCGCCCGCCTCCTCACCCTCCGCTCCGTCTGCTGCGCCGTCAACTCGCTCGCCGAGGCGAGGGAAATAAAGAAGTGCGTCGAGCTCTTCCTCCGCCTGCGCGAGCACCAGGAGCGCCTGTGCGACGTTCATGCTCTGAACGCCGCCGTCGGGATGCTCTGCGAGAAGCGGCTGGTGGACGTCGCGGAGGCCGTGGTGAAGAAGTTGAGATCCTTCGTGGCTCCGAACGAGGTCACTTACGGGGCCTTGGTGATAGGGTTCTGCAGGGCTGGCGATCTCGTGGAGGCGTCCAAGGTTTGGAATAAGATGCTTGATCAGGGAATGGAGCCTGATGTGGAGGCGTATGAGGAAATTGTGGTGACAATGTTTAAGAACAACCGTTTCGAGGATGCTATGAGACTTTTCAAATTGATGCGGGCGCGACAGTTCGGCGCTCTGAGACTTGCTTCTTACAGCGTGGTGATTGATTGGCTGTGCAAGGAAGGGAGGATTTTGCATGCTTTCATGTTGCTTGCTGAAATGCTTAAAAGGGGAGTTGGGATGGATAACTCTACATTGAGTGCCTTGATGTATGGGCTTCTGGTTAGGAGGAGGTTGAGGGAGGGGTATAAGCTAATGGAATGGGTCACAGAACCTGATGTGAGTTTATACCATGGACTGATCAAGGGGTTGCTGAGGTTAAGGAGGACAGCCGAAGCCACACAAGTGTTCAGGGAGATGATAAAGGCTGGGTGTGAGCCTGTAATGCACACCTACATCATGCTCTTGCAAGGCCACTTGGGGAAGAGGGGGAGGAAGGGAAGACACTCTTTGGTGAATTTTGAGAGCATTTTTGTTGGGGGATTGGTCAAGGCTGGAAAGACATTGCAGGCCACCAAATATGTGGAGAGGATGATGTGGGGAGGAGTGAAGGTGCCCAGATTTGACTACAACAATTTCCTGCATTGCTTCTCCAATGACGAGGGTGTGATGATGTTTGAGGAAGTGGGGAATAAGTTGAAAGATGTTGGGTTGGTGGATCTTGGAGATGTTTTCCTGAGGTACGGGGAGAGGATGGCTACTAGAGATAGGAGGAGAAGGGCTATGAATGGCCTCATCACAGACTAATACCTGGCACACATATAGGATACGTTCTTCCCTGTTGACATTTTACATCTTTTAGAATATGAACCAGTGATATACATTTTTTTATAGAACATGTGTTATAATTTCTTGTCCATAATCATATTGCTTTGCCTTTTCAATGATACGGAATATTGAATAAATACATTGAAAAGGACTTCCACTATGAATTACTAGAAGCTTTTCAATTGAAGTCAAATAGAATAAGATTTCACACACCAATTACCATATATGTTCGATAGGTTCAAGAATCATCCATTTTCATTCACAAACTTAGGCTTCCCTTTGTTCTTTACTAAACATCTTTCAGTTGCGATCATCGCTGTCGGTTGAGTTGGAAAATGTTGACACCATATAAAGTACGGTTATAAGAGAGTATATTGATGTCATAAATCAAGTCCATTTTCTGTCTAAATGTTGATTCATACTTCTGTTGTATATCTGTACTGTTGGGTCAAGAGACAACCACATATTTATATATACGTGTTATGCTAGGACAGTCTCTTCATTTTTCTCCAATACAGGAGTTTTACTACTCTCATGGAAGTTGAAGAAGCAAACTATGGCATCAATGTCATCAGCAGAATCTGAGTACAATAGCTTAGGTCTAGTTGTGTCTGAAGTGATCTGGCTGGAAAACTTGTCTTTTGAACTTTATCATCTGATCCAGAAATAAGTAAGAGAATTTAATGGCAGTCGAGCAGTGATCCAAATAGCAGAAAGCCTTGCATTCCATGAGAGAATAAAGTACATTGAAATAGATTATTTTTTCGATGTGAAGAGAACAGCAGCAGCTGGTAGATGCTCTTATTGAAGCTCTGAATGAGCGTCAACATGGCCATTTGATCTTCTAGTTGTGATCTCTCAATCAATCTCGAACTTCAAGAGGAGTCTAAGATAGCGGTAATAGTTTGTAGAGCAAGTATAAAAAAAATGTTAAATAACAGGCACGGCCCCACATAGAAAGGTTGTAGCGTGTATTAGAAGATTCTTCGAGAAATAAAATTGGAAAACCCACACTCCCCTCTAAGAACATTTCTCTGACTTCCTCTTCTGTTCTGCACTTTCTGAAACTTTGATGCAGATCTGGATTTTGGCAGAACATATATTTGGAAGTAATGTGACCTCTTTGAATGCATCTCACGTCTCTTCCATTTGGTTTAAGACTTGCAACTTTGCAAAATGGATCTCAACAGAGTCTTCCATTTGGTTCAAGACTTACAAACTTTGATGCAAATCTGGATTTTGGAAGAACATATATTTGGAGGTAATATGACCTCATTGAATTCATCTCTCGTCTTCTTCCATTTGGTTCAAGACTTACAACTTTGCAAAATGGATCTTAACAGAGTCTTCGCATTGTATATTGCTGCTGGGGCATTATAGCACTTCATGATGCAACAGAGCCAGCTACTGCTTCTATGTTCGTCCTTGCATGCCATTACATATGTGAATATATATCTTCTTCGTCTCAGACGTCAGATAAAGCTTGTTGAACTGATCGTCAAAGATTTCAATATCCTAGGAGAAATTTGGATGTCTATGCAGCTGTTATGACCACTTTGGTGGGTACCAGCGTAAGTTGGTACATGTTTCTATGGATGTTGCACCTATATCCGGGTGCAGGATGCTTAACCTGCATTTGGATAGAGAGAGGGAAGGAAAGCAAAAAGCGACTAATGAAAATGTTTTTATCTTCCAGAAGGAAAGTGCTTTAAGTAAAGTATTTCATATGCATTACTAACTAGCAGATCATAAGGCAGAGAATCTCTGTCTAAGATTTCTGTATACAAGCTGCAAAACAAGACACTTGCATAGCGTTATTATAGATTGCTTCATCGTCTTATTGTTATTGATATTGGCTATTGCATAGTGCAGTTCTGTTTGCTATTTCTTAGTACATGCTTAATCACAGATAGAAAGTTGTTAGCGCAAGAATGTAGTGCAAGTCCACCGAGTTGCAGACCAGTTATCTTCACAAAACTTCTTTCAATTTGGTGTTAAATTTTTCACTGAAATTTCTAACTTTTTTTTATCATTTGAAGAAATGAATAAAATTTTCAGGATGAATGCTGAGCAATGAGAAGAAGTTTTCTTGGGAGATTAAAATGGAATCTGGTACTTTTCTAATTAATTGGTTCGGAAGTCAAAAGTTAGGTCAATTACTTAGTATGTGTGGATCAAAGACTCAAATTTCAAAATTGGCCTTTTGTTTAAGATTGTCGCTTTGGTCTTTCTAAATTAGTTGGTCCGAAGTTAAAAGTTTGGTCAATAACTCCAAGTTTGCTCCACAATATTAATACTAAGCTTCCTTTTGGCTTAAGTTATGAAATGTAGCTGATAAGGTAGAATACTGAAATTATATCATTATAATGTGACATAAATTCATTTAATAACAAGTGTCATCCTCTATGATGATGAATATTCGATTGTTTAATTATAAATAAAGAAAATGACAATAAGTATATTAAAAAGTTTGTTAATAATAGATATTAATACTAAAGTAATAGTAGAAAAGAAAGTAAATGTGCCCACCGGCACACCTTTTAGTTCAAATTTTGTGGACATATTTCCATTTATTTCTCCTTTTGACTGAACATCTACATAAAGAAGAGTTGAAATTGAGTCATTATTTTTCTAGCTAAGCATAGAAAGTTATAAACTAATAATAATAATTATTATTATTATTATACTAAATAAAATATATTTACCGAGAAATAATATTGGTGATTATGATGAGATGGTTTCTTTTGAATAAATGTTTTCGATAAGATTTCGAAATTAGATTATTTTTTGTTTTGACGAAATAACAAAGAAGTCAATTTTCGTAGTTGGTATTTGCGTTTTCGTATAATTTGTTTTTTTTATTCAATTTTTTAAAGTCTCCTTTGGTCTTCTTCTTTTATTGTTATAACCAGTTCGTTTGCTCCGTAGGACCGACGAGGCTTCTCTTCGACCTTCATTCTTTCGTTCCTTTTGTTTCTTGTCCTCGTCATGCTCTGATAACGAGAGAGAGAGAGAGAGAGAGAGAGAGAGAGAGGTGATGCTGGTCGGGACATGGGGAACTTATTCGTGAAGAAGCCGAAGGTGACGGAGGTGGATCGTGCAATCCTCGACCTCAAAACCACGCGTCGTAAACTCGCCCAGTACCAGGAGCAGGTAACAGCAACAACTCGTCCATTCAATGATGAACCATTGCATTCGAACTCTAATTCTCGGTTTCTTCCTTTTTTTTTTATTTTCTCCGTTTCTAATGTCTTGGAATCATTCATCTACATGCAGTTATCTGATATTTCTTGATTTTTTCTCTTTTTTGGTAACAATTGAGAGTAAACGAATAAAATTGAAGAATTGGGAATATATGTCTTTAAGTGATGAACGAATCGTTCTACTATTTGCTTATGTATTTTATATAACCAATCAGTTCCCGTCTTCCTGATTAATGTCTAAAAATATTTCAATTTAACCTGCATTTTGATGACAACTAATATATCTGATATGATGGTTGCAACAATACTGAATGCTAACAAAAGAAAAGAACTAAATGTAATAGTTTCTGAGAAATGAAGTGCAATTGATATCTGTGGGATATATGTTGGCTGAGCTTTCAGAAAATCTGTGAATTGTTAGGAGGTATGCCGTATACAGGTGTGTTACTTATGTCATGCTTCATCCCAGTGTGGTAAACTTTTGGAACTCTATAAACGTTGGAAGCGTTGGGCTTTCTATTGTTATGCAGGGCCCCACAGAGGAAAATTAAGTTGTATTAGACTTTGAGTTGGAATATATTTATGAACTTGATAGAGAATGCAGCCGAGAGATGAGGTGAGGCAAAACAAAAAAAAATTGCCTGCCACACAGCAGCACACTGCGCACAGGCACCGAGGAGAGAGAAAATATAGGAGAGGAAAAATCTTTCGGATCTTATTAGAGAATGAGTTCTGATTCATTTTGTACAAAACTTTAGGAAGATTCTCAGTAGCATTTGCATCCTATATCTTTATTTTGGAGTCATTATTATGTGACATCCAAAATTAATTTTTGAGGTCATTATTATTATATTCCTCCATTTAGATTACAGAATAAATTTTGTATCTTACTATGATTTTATAATAAAAAAATACTATAAGCTTTCTAGGTTTTTTCCTCTCCTCTCTTAAGAGGCTTTCTATATAAATCTTTTGTGTTAAATGGTTTGATTTAGTTCTTTACATTATTGTCATCATCCCATTTAAATTTATGCATTAGAAAAAGAGAATAATTATGCATGTATTTGTTTAGTCTTTTTCCAACAATGGTGTCAGATCTTGATTATTAAATTGCATAAATTTAATATAAAACAGTAACATCTCCAGTCAGATGCATGTGTTGACAAGACCAAATTATTCAATTTGAAAACCTTGGACGAGAGACTGTCTGAATTATAGAGATCTTTATGATCCAATTGAAAATAATTATGCAAAATTTGAGGACATGGATGATAAAAAGTGGGGAGATTAAAGATCAAGAGTGTTTTACAAATTCGACGATGGGTCGATGATAAGGTATTATCATATATATTGATCAACCTGATCAAGTTTAGAAAAAAAAATGCAAGAAATGTACGAGTATAAGTCATTATAGAACAAGGTGTCGTTGATGAAATTTTTTTTTTATGAAGTATAGAAATGATCGTTCTGTTGCAGAATATCTAAATAGCTTTCTCTAATTAATTACAAGTTGTACTCAATGAAGATCACATTTGATTATCAGATTCAGGAGTTATCGTTACTGAGTCCAATACTTGATAATTGAAAAACAATCATTATCTCTCTAAATAATTTTGCTCCAAGAGAAAATTTATTTTTAGAAATTCTCAAGGATAACTTGTTTAACGAAGAGACGAATAAACAAGTGTACAAATTCAATTTGCGAAAGATTGTGGGAGAAGCAAATAGACAAACTCTCATAGACATGATCGATAAAGGTCTACAAGAGAATTAAAGTTCAGAAAATATCTTGTTTGCCATTACTACGTCAAGCTAGGATACTTCAGGAAAGAGCGCAGAAAAGTGAAGAATGATGAGTCATATGAAGGGTATGGCAATACTGAAAAGGAGGACAATGATGGAAACACATTGTAGTGGCTACTTTTGGTGATGCATACTTTCTTATTAAAAGAAATTGTGTAATATTGGCAGTGAATACTCAATTTAGGTTTTTAAATAATGCAACTTTGTTCCATGTTATCCCTCGCACAGATGTCTTCTTGAACAATGGGTATATTTGGGGTAAGTAAAGATGGAAAACAATTATGAATCCCAAATTCTTGGCATTAGAGATATTCTGTTGAAGACAAATACAGGCTATAAGATTGTGCTGAAAGATATAAAACATGTATTGATGTCCAATTGAACCTAGTTTCAAATGAAAAATTAGATTACGAAGGCTATCAGAGCAACTTCAAAAGAGGAGTGTCGAAACTCAAAAGTAGTGCACTACTTCTAGTTAGAGGACAAAGATACTTTACAAGACTAAAGCACAACATTGCACTGGAGAAGTGAATATAACTGAAGAGTTTTCTCCAAAATTTTGGCACAAACGATTTTGTCACATGAGCGAGAAAGGACTTCAGATTCTGACTAGACAAAAACTACTTTTAGGTATAAAATACACATCTATTGATGTATATTACATTGTTTAACTGTCGATATGATTCCGGAAGTTGCCATATTAAGAGATGACATGAATTTGGAAGTTTTCAAACTCGAAGAGGATATGAATCCAGCAACTACCACATCGACAAGGAGGGAAAAGGTACAAATTTAAAAGTTTCCATATTTGAAGAGGAGCGGCATGTCATGAAATTGGCAAATTTGAACCTGCAATATCTAAAACCTTATGACGCACCCCATTTGAAGTGGATTCATTACACTTGGACATGGTGTTGCACCAACTTCGGTGCCAAGGTTATAACAATCTGGCATCATTACTTCGCCCCAACATAGACAACCATCTCATCATGTGGATGAGGACAACATCTTCACTATGGATTAGTTCATCATTATAGTGTAGGCCTTAGTTGTCTAGATAGCTTAAGTGGGCCTTTAGCCCATTAGGTCTTAATTTCTCTTTAGTTTCTTGGAGAAGGGTCTAACACTCTCTTATAAATAAGAGGACTGACCTTTAAGAAGTAATGTCATGTTGTTTTCTTGAATTCTGATTCCCTGGGAGAGGATATCTTTTTTGTTTTTTGTGAATTCCGACTTGGATTGCGGTAATATCTCATTTTGCAATTCATTTAAATTTCGTTAGTTTGATATTGATTTTTATGCACAGGTTCGCATATTGGTCAATATTTTTATTTTCTTTATTCGTGTTTTCGTGTGATTCCTTATTGTTTCCTGCTTTCGCTTGATTGTGGTTCATTAGGACAAGTTCTCTAACGTAATTTGTATAGTTGGTAAGTAGACTCGAGTTACATTTAAGAAAACTCCTTTATCTATAAGCTCGCACGTACTTAATTTTGTGTATACTAATGTTAGGATAAAACTCTAGGTGGTTCTTTTTTTTATATTTATTGATGACTATTTTAGAAGGATATGAGCTATTCCTATAGCATATAAAGATTAGATGTTGGTAAAATTTAAGAAATTTTATGCCAAAGTAAAGAGAGAAACTGATAGAAAGCTTAAGTGTGTTTTCATGGACAATGACGATGAATACAGAGGATCTTTTGAAGAATACTTCACCACCTTTGACATCAATCTTGAGAAGATAGTTCTCGATACTTCTTAGCAAAGTGGTTTGGATGAGAGGATGAACAAAACAATTGACGAACTTGTCGGATGTGTAAATTTACATGCTAATCTATCAAAGGGATTTTGGGATGAATCATTGATGATGTTGATCTAATCAACCTTTGGCCATTGGTACCTTCAAATGATGGTATGCCTTTGAAAGTTTGGACAGAGAAGAATATTTCATACAAACTTCTTAGAATGTTTGGTTGTAGAGCCTTTCTTCAATAAATCCCCAAAGAGGGAAGATCAGAACTTGTCGACAAATCAGAAGAGTGTATCTTCCTCGACTATGGAAATGGAGAATTTGGCTCCAGATCATGCGATCCTATTGATAGTAAAGTTATCAGAAGCAAAGACATAGTGCTCATAGAACACCAAACAATTGAAGATTTATTGAAAGATAAAGAGTAACTTTCTTCAAAGATTATCTAGTTGAGTCGAGTTTCAATTAAAGCACTAACATAAGATGACATTATTTCTAAAGTTGATCAAGATGACAATAACATTAGTTCAGAAGATTCAGATGCACCTTCGAATAGTCAAGCTAGTGATAATGTCGACCAACCTATTGAGCAAAATACACAACTAGGACCTCAGTTGAGAAGATCAAGCAAAAAAGATAAGGATCAAAGTGGTATTCCTTCAAAGAGTATGTGTTGAAGAAGTCTTGTTATGAAGGAGGAGAATTAGAATGTTATGAAGAAGTCTTGTCACATGAACAGAAAGATGATCATATGGAAGCTATGCACGATTAGATGCCATCTTTACATGAGAACAATACTTGTTAATTGATGAAGTTTCCTAAAGGCAAATGAGCACTCAAGAACAAATGAGTATTTCAACTGAAGAATTAAAAAAATAATCCACACTCAAGATACAAGACAAGATTAGTTATCAAATGATTCAATAAAAAAAAGACTTTGATGAGATATTCTCGTCAGTGGTTAAGATATCATTGATTCATGTAGTTCTTGAATTAGCTGCCACTAAGAACTTGAAAGTTGAGCAACTTGACGTCAAGACAATTTTTTTCCAAGGTGATTTGAAAAAAAAATTACATGAAGCAGCCAGAAGGGGTTCCAAGTGAATGACAAGGAACATTTGGTAGCTTATATGGACTCAAACAGACACAATGTCAGTGATACAAGAAGTTTAAATAATTCATGATGCAACAATGATACAATAAGACAAATACATATCCATGTGTTTTCGTGAAATATTTTTCACATAATGATTTTATTATTCTATTGTTATATGTTGATGACATGCTGATTGTAGATCGTGAAAAAAACAAGATTGACAAATTAGAATAGGACCTGAGTCAATGCTTTCCCATGAAAGACCTCGAATCAGCAAAGCACATACTGGGCATAAGGATCACCCGTGATCGAGAGCAGCGCAAGTTATGATTATCCCATGAGAAGTACATCGATAACGTCTTGGAGAGATTCATATGAAAAATGCAAAAGCAATTTCATCGCCACTTGTAAGTCATTTCAAGTTGAATTCTAGACAGTGTCCAACAGATAAAACTGAGAAATAGAAAATAAAGAATATATCATATTCATCTATAATTGGCAGTCTAATATATGCAATTGTTTGCACAATGTCAGACATAACATATGTAGTTAGTGTGGTCAATCAACTCCTATCGAATCCTAGTAAAGAGCATTAGAATGCAATCAATTGGATTCTCATATATCTTCAAGGCACTTCTAAAGTTTTTTTATGTTATAGTGACGTTGATCTAGAATTGGAGGGTTATACTAATGCTGGCATAGCAGTCGATATGGACAGGAGAAAGTCTACTTTTGGTTATTTGATGACATTTGCAGGAGTAGCAATTTTATGACAGCCCAAGTTACAAAAATGTGTTGAACAATCAACAATTGAGGCAAAATATACATCAGCTATTGAGCCATGCAAGGATAATGTGGATGAAAATAATTTTTAGAGGACTTAGGCCTGAAATAAAATGATAATTAGGGTGCGATAATCACTGTGATAATTAGGGTGTTAAGTGATATAGACTTGAAGCCACTTAGGGAAAAATATGCTTATAGTAAATATTATAAATCAAGTCTATGTTTCAAAGGAACCATACAAGAGTATTTATAGGGTCCTAAACGCCCGATATATCAAAAATTATGGAAACCCAAATAAAAATAAGTAAATAATAGGTAACCTAATATAAGGAAAACTCCTAATAAAGGGAAAACTAGTACAAATAAATTAAACTAATCAAAAGACCTAACTACAAGGCTCATGCTAACCCATAAATAAATATTAATACCATAGGGCATAAGACCCATAATATTAGTTTTGTTCTACATCACTATGCATCTAAGTAAGCATTTTAGTTTTCATTCTAAAGTCCAAACATATTGATGTTTGATATCACTGGATTCGTGATGAAATAAAAAAAGAAGTTCTATTTGAAGATCCATAATGACAAAAGTCATATATGATCACTAAGTCTTTATCTAAAGAGAAGACCAAGTTCTGTAAGGAACATGCATGCTTGGTAGAGCCCCTCACATAAACAAGAACGAGAAGTTTTAGGCCTTTTATTGTTATGTGGGGGCCCATGAAAGAAAAATAAGGAAAAAAAATGTGTGAGATTTTGAGTCGAACACGTCACCCATTATAAACTTGGATTTATGAAATTGAGAGAGATTGCAGCCAAGTGTTGATAGGTGAGGCAAAAGAAAAAAAAATATTTATGCTAGCAAGCAACCACACGTCGCACACAGTCACCGAGGAGGAGAGAGAAGAGAATCTTTTGAGTTTGATCAGAGACCAAGTTTTGAATCGTTTTCTACGAAACTTTAGCTAACGATTCTCTACAACTTTCTCATCATTCTCTAATATTCCGGTGAGATCATTCTGGTAGCTATCTCGTTATTTTGAGGCATTACTTTTTAGCATTCAAGATTAGTTCTTGAGGTTCTTATTATTGTGTTCCTCTGTTTAGATCAAAGAAAAAACTTTATATCCTACTATTATTTTCTAATGAAAAATTTGTTGCTCATTCTTGTGATTTTTTTCCTCTCATCTTGAGAGGTTTTCCATGCAAACTTTTTGTGCATCTGATATGATTTAATTCGTTATATTATTGTCATCATCCCATAAATTATATGCATTAGGGAACGAAGATGATTCCACAAATATTTGTTAAGCCTTTTTCCAATGGAAAGTAGTTGTCTCGAAGAATTTAGTTCTTCGTATGTTTGCCATTTTTTCTCAGGCAAATAGCTTTATGCTTAAAACTGAAGTTTATGCATGTTTTCTCTTTAAAGTTGTACAACTCAAGTTCCTAATGAGGATATCTGAAAATGGAAAGTAATTTGGGTACTTTTGTATTATAATTCCTGTTCATCGCCAATAAATTTTTGTCTTGCTACTCAACAGAAGTTCTTATTCTCTCTTATTGACTATGAATTCATGAGAACTTCCTAACCAATTCGGTTTTCTTACATAATCTTGTTAGGCTTACTTTTCTTTCTAGTGTTTACCCGTGTATCCAGAAGTCCAATGGACCCTATCTAATCCCATATGAGAGGGGAGTGTTCAACATAATCCTTATCCAAAAACGATACTCTTGATGTCCGATCTTGTAACCTCACTTTAGCAAGGAAGGATCTAATTTTCTACTAGTTGAACCAACCAATTGTTGATGTCCAGTTAAAGTTTTTGTAAGCATTGAAGTGGCTCATAATTGACCATTAATCTGATAACATGTTCCCTCTTATTCCTAGGTCATACTTGTTCCTTCTATTAATTCTATGTTATACTCTTTAAGGCTGTTTTACTACAAAATAATTTTTTTATGTTTTAGTTCGTTCTTACTATGGTTGCTCGAGGCACAATATTATCGACTTTATCCTCTGAGAAAAAAAGAAGTTTAAGACTGTAATCATCATACCTGTAGCAAATTTGCCTAATATATTTAAGGAGTAAATATTAATATCTAATGACAACCATTTTGTTTTCTATTCTATATTTTAGAATTTTCCATGATTTAAACTAAAGTTCTGGTATATGAACTACATGTCAATGTTTTTATAGGAATGCCCAAAATTGTTGTTTCCAGTAAAGATTCCTGTAAGTTTTTGTTTGTTTATTTGTTTATAATCCAGTGAGTTTGGCTCGCATGCTAAACTCTAGGTATTCAGGGTTTGTTTTCTTTACCTGCCTCTGTTTTTCCTGTTTGAAACTCCATTTCAGTCCTTTGAATTTCATTTCAGTTAATTTAGGTAAAGATTCCTGTAAGTTTTTCTTTGTTTATTTGTTTATAATCCAGTGAGTTTGGCTCGCATGCTAAACTCTTCAGGGTTTGTTTTCTTAACCTGCCTCTTTTTTTCCTGTTTGAAACTCCATTTTCTCTCCTTTGAATTTCATTTCAATTAATTTAGAGCTCATGCTTCTTGTTTAAAGCTGAATGAACCATGCATTCTCAACTTGGTTGTGTGCTTTGTCTCCTAGTCCAGCTTGAGAAAGTGATTCAATCTGAGAAGCAAGCAGCAAGGGACCTAATCAAGGAGAATAGGAAAGATCGTGCGCTACTTGCATTAAAGAAGAAGAAAACCCAGGAAGAGTTATTGAAGAATGTTTATGTTTGGCTACCTAATATTGATCAACAAGTATGCAATGATATTATAAATTTGCATCTCTTATTCATAAACATTTGATGATGATTATTGTCTCACTTCAAAGTGGATCCTTCCAAATATTCTTTTGGGAATTGTTACTTTATCCTACTTGATTTAGCTGGCAGATATTGAACTTGCAATCAAACAAAAAACAGTATTTGAAAGCTTGAAGGCTGGTAACAACGCAATTAAATCTATGCAAAGTGAGATAAGTTTGGAAGATGTCCGGAAACTGATGGATGATTCAGATGAAGCAAAAGCATATCAAGATGTGAGAATCTTTTTCACACCAACTTTTTTTTTTATCTTACTAACCGGTTACTTCCTCCTTTGGCTTGGAATAGCACTTCAATTCAGCTAGATAGAAAAATGTATAATATATGTGTAATAAATTGTGTGTTTGATTCAACCTGTTTTTGAGAAGTTTTATGCAAAGAAATCAAGCATCAGCTAACATACAATACCATGTTATACCAACACTTGATACGCTAGAGGGTTAGATTGTTGGAAATATTAACACTCACATACGAGTTTCCCAGTCCAGAGCTAGCAGATTATTGTGCATTTTCGTAGAATCCTTCTCCTAGGTTATATGACATAGGGCTTTAGGCAGGTCAATAGACGACCTTGGATTCAAAAGCATTCAACATGCTTCAGAACCTATTATGAGTTTTTTTCTTTGAGACGGGGGAGGTACCTGCCTCATGTTTTTTCTCCTTCATTAACTTCCATAAAGCTTTGTGTTTAAATATATTATTAAAGGGAGGTGCAGCTGCATTTGATATTTCAAGTAGCATATGCAACAGATTCTAATTCCAGCCACATCTGATGATTAATCAGACAAAACGTTACTGCCTAGTATTTGCAAGCATTTGTGTGATGATATTTTTTTAACATGATGGCATTATAACATTTCAATATTTTGCATGGAAACTGACAAGTTTAGTCACGTTCCATTCCACTAGAAGATCCGTGATGACAGTCTGATTTAACTGGTTGTTTTCATGGTTCTCTGTCAGTCTTCTGATTATTTCTAATTAGTTGTCTCATTGAAGGAAGTGAATGTAATTTTGGGAGATAACCTATCTCCAGAGGATGAGGAAGAAGTTAAAGCTGAGTTTGCGAGTTTGGAAACTGAGGTTAGTTCATGAAATTTCTTCCAACATATGTCGAGCGTTTTTGTTTAGACATGTCTAGACTTTAGCAGGGGTACGTTTACTCTTCGTCCTATTTGGTCTGAAAGTTTGTTGAAACATTTGTGTTAGTAAATTATTTTTATACTATGTCATATGATTAAATAACTTATATGAACAGATCAAACGTTAGAACTTGGTTAGAGTTTGCAAAAGAGGTAGCAATACCACATGGAAATAGGATGGTAAATATAGTCTCTTTTGTATCATAATCGATGCCACAGAAAAATCTAACTCTACAAAAAAGGATAGACATCCAAATGAGGTAGCAATATTTTTGTATCAAATGAACCAGTGACCAAATGTAATCAGGGTAAATCTTTCTGAGAACCTGTACCGTTAGCAACTCCTCAAAGGAACCTTATATCATCAGCATATACGTGTGCATTGATTGATGCATATATACCACTTATTGATAGCATAAACTGTGTTTTGATTGTGCAGCTTACTCTTCAATCTATACCAAATGTTCCTGCACAAGCCAAGACTGAAGAAGCTCGAATTGAAGATAAAGATGATATAGATCTTAAACTTCCAGATGTACCCAGTACAATCCCTGTTCTAGTTGATAATGACAGCAAAGCCATCTCAAATATCACAAGAGGAAGAACAAAAGGTCTATCTATCCCTTTCTCATTTGCACATGCACGCATCGTGTGTGGTGGCATACACATTGTGTGTGCATTTGCGCGTGTATGATATTTCAGTTTTATTCATGGCATGCATACATCGCATCTTTGTTCATATCTCATCATCCCATGTTCTTTTTGCACAAACAAATCATATATTTATCGCCCCTTATGCAGTGTTTTTTTTCGTTGTGCAGTTCTAGAGGAACCACTGCCTGCCTAAGATTCAGACAGGAGATACAGTTGACGCAGAATGTCTCATGTCTTAGTCTATGTGATTAATAGTTGTTGTTTTCCAGGGTCATATTATATATTTTTTTCAAGTGCTGTACTGCAGAGATGCTTCAAGGATATATGACATACGGAGAGGGGATATATATATGGGCGACGATTTTAAGTTTAAGTAGTTTTTTCTAAAAACACTACGATATTTTTGTAATATTTTGATTATTTGAGATTGGCTACTTGACTAGTCAAATTATTTTTTATTTTCTTTGAATACTCTAATTTAAAATATTTTTCATCAAATGCTTTTATTTTCAATGTGGTGATTTCTTTCTATGCAATGGTCTTATTTCAATACTTTAATTTCAATATTATACATACTGATTCAACATGTTATTGTTCCTATTTTTCACTTATTCCATTAGTGACTTTAAGAGAGCGCTCAATAATTTTCAAGTTCTCCATGGTCAGGTACTACAATGGTAAGTGGTGGTTCACAGACCACGATAAATGCTCACAATGAGTGATGATACACATGAATATTTAATTGCAGCTACACTATTAGCCCTAAAAAATGCAATGATAAGCAATAATTTTCAAACAGAGGCTACAATGATGTGTCATTGCTAGTCCCTAGCCATGACATCCTTTTTTTGGCCATAACATGAAAAGAGTCCTCGCTCTAATTGTTGTCATGGCCAAATTGGCGTATGTACCCATGACAATACAAGTTTACAATGTGATCCTTATACACCTTCATTGTCGTGAACATGCAACCATAAGCATGGCCCACAACGAGACCTGATGCAGGCTACAACATCTAATGTCGCTCTCGTGATTGAGAGGTTGCATATGCAATATGGTCATTCCCATTTCATATCATGGTGTTCTGTCAGCATACACATCCATTTAGTATATATCACATTTGTTTTTTATTTTCCTGAGACAGAGTCTACATAACTGATCTTTTTATATGTCCAGGGCACTCATGAGTTCGACGAGAGAAGACCACCGAAATCTAGGTCAAATTCGGAGTCAGAATGCACATGTACAAAATTCAGAATGTCGGTCACGGTTGTGACAAGCTTGTCATGGACAATGACGCAGATGAGGAGAAAAGCAACGCTTCGGTCATGGTCGTGACAATTGTGTCACCAGGCCGTGATGACAGGACAAGGAGTAACGACACTTCAGTCACCACTGTGACTCTATGAGAAGAAGTTTACTATTCGGTCACGTCCGTGCTGAGGTCGTGACATGTTGAAATTGTTCAGTCACGGTCGTGACACTTTTGTCACAGGCCATGACGCGTTTTGGAGAAAAGAAAAGTGTTCAGTCGCGATCGTGATTCTCAGATCATGGGTCGTGACCTGTATATGGCCAACCATCATTGTTCGATCATGATCGTGACATTTTCATCACGGGTCATGACATGACCTGCGCCAAGTTATAGTGTTCGGTCATGGTCGTGACAGAATTGTTGCATTTGTTTGTTAGTTTGAGTCAGTTGTATGCATTTCTTTCTAGTATAAAAAATTGAAAAATCCAAAATTATTTGTGTTACCCGGCTTAACTTTTCACTTTACTTAAATATATATTTTAGAGCTAACCCACATGATCTATAAAATTCAAGTGCCTTATTTTCAATGCAAATCACATGTGTGTATTAGAATCTTGAATTCTGTGGAATAGAGTGATGACTTTTTAGACCACAGGTCTCTTTTGACTTTATTGTAATGTATAAGTATCCTTGGAGCTTTTAAAAAATATTTGAAAAATTGAGAAAATTTGAAAATTTTGAAAAAATTAAATGTGAAAAAGTTTGAAAAAATCAAAAATAGAAAAGTGCGAGTGAAGAAGTTGAGTTAGAGGTTATGTGTTATCCATAACCTGGGTAAGTCCGGGCAAGTAAGCTCGAGGGGTGCCTTAACACCTATTTCCCTAAGGCCATTTAGTCTGAGAGTCATAAGTGGAAAGCTCGTTACATGGTCTACCTTGTGAAAATTGAAGAAGCGCCTAAATGTTTATAGGTCTGAATTCTGAGAGTCCTAGTTTATTCTTTGCCTTTAGGCTGTGAAGGGCAATGTTTAAATTGTTTATAGGTCTGAACTCTGCGAAACAGGAGGACAGGTGAAAGTGCATTGCTAGTGAGAAACAAGAGAGAAAGGGTGCAAGGGAAGTAGTGGTCTGCATGGTCGATGTTATGATGGAATTATCTTGAGCATTTGCTCTGGATTTTTTCTTGAGGACAAGCAAAAGTTCAAGCTTGAGGGAATTTGATGCATAGTAATTTAGTCATGTTTTTCATATCATTTTCATGTCCTTTCTCATGCATTCTGTCAGCATACACATCCATTTAGTATATTTTTTTTCCTGAGTCAGAGCCTAAATAATTAGTCTTTTTTTGTATGTCCAGGGCACTCATGGGTTCGACGGAAGAAGACCAGTGAAATCTTGGCCAAATTCGAAGTCAGAATGCACAAGTTCAAAATTCAGAACGTCGATCACGACCGTGAAAGGCTTGTCATGGGCCATGATGCAGATGAGGAGAAAAGCATGCTTCGGTCACGACTCTGACTCTCTAAAAGAAATTTGTTATTTGGTCATGTCCGTGCTGAGGCCGTGACACACTTAAATTGTTTTGTCAGGGCTGTGACACTTTTGTCATGACCCGTGATACGTTTTGAAGGAAAGACAAGTGTTCAATCACGACCATAATTCTCAGATCATGGGTCGTGACCTATAAATGGCCAACCATCACTGTTCGGTCACGACCGTGACATTTTCATCACGGGCCGTGACGCGAACCATACCAAGTTACAGTGTTCGATCACGATCGTGATAGAATTGTCATGGGCTGTGATGAAGTCCGTCATGCACGATATGCACAATTTTCAAGCCGTTTCAAGTCCATTTTCGATGGTCAAGATTGACTCTGGAGCTTGATCTTCTCATGGATGATTTCCGTCATGTCTAGGTTTTTTCCACCTATAAGTAGCATGAAGAACTTTATTTGGGGGGATGCTTCAAGCCTGTGAGAGCCTAAAGAAGGAGAAGACGATGTGGTGCTAGATTGTCGACTAGAAGGTGTAAAACTTCTGTGAAAATGTGTTGTTGTAATTTATTTCCTTCTCCTATTGTATATCCGAATGAACTCCCATGTATTTTCATATTTATTTTTGGATATTTTACTTGTAAAAGGCAAAACCTGGAGAAACTCGAGGTTTTATATAAAATTCATTTTCACCCAATTTCTTCTGTGTATGCGATGCTGAATTTCTTGCTTTTAATACTTCTTATGATGTTATAATATGTTAGGTTCCTGGAGAGGAATAATAGATCTGTGATTTTCATTTGAATGCTTGAAATTGATCTTTGCATTATTTTAGTCAAAACATTGCATACCACACTTAGTATCATCTTGGAGAGAAATGCCGAGTGTGAGATATGTGAGATTGTCATCCTAGAGCAGAACAATCCATAGTTTAGGGCTTACAATTTAGTGCATCTCAAAACCCTAATAGGCTATATTGGCATCTTGGAGAAGAACAATAGAGTCTATAGGTTTGATATAGTTGATGCATCCTGGAGAGGACATTAGATCTTAGGTAAACCTTAATCCTATTAAGAATTGGTGAAATTTGGATTTTAATCTTATAGGCTAAATTTTCCCCTACTTATTCATCCGAGTCCAATGCTTGATGTCATCATTCTGATGCTTATTGCTTTTATCTTTACCATTTACTTTCATAATTTCTTATTAACACATCTTATCCAAATTCAATCTCATTAGTTAGCGACGTAACCTTAGGATAACAATTTCCTCGTGGGATAGACACTCTACTCATTCTCTGTTACTTGATACGACTAGTGCACTTGCTAACGATTTTACATTTATACTTAGCACACATCAAGTGAGATCATGATATTGTCTCATTTATCACATTGGGTGGATCATGATCGCTATGATTCTCTTAGGGTGTCCACATCATCTTAGGACATGGGCCACTACATGTGTGACTTAACTGAGCACTCAAATTCGAGTTTAGAGCCGATCATGGGCTTGATGGTGGAAAACATAGCATGATCACAACATCATTTGTCATGGCTTACGACATTAAGTGTCACAAGGTGCGACATCACTTACGAGGCCACAATGAAACCTAATCCAGGATGGCAGCCCAAATGCGGGCTCGACAATGGCATGATCAAAACTCAAAAACTAGGGTTTTGTGTAAAATCCTCAGAAATTAGAATTTCGAACCTTGGTAACATAAAAAAACTATTTAAACAATTGTTAAATCACATATTAAATCAATAATAATTTTGTTGATCTATTAATAGTAAATAAGACGAGAAAATTTCGCCAAAGAAATATTATTATGCTCTTTACCTCAACTTCGAATTAGTTAGGTGGGTAGCCTTAGACACTGAGGGCCCGAGCAGGTGCCCAAGAAAAATATAATGAGGCATGATTACATCAAAATTATCAATAAATCAATCTAATCCCAAAACTCTAACCATGCTTTAGTTATAGAAATAATGATATATGTGAGGGATCTACTTATGAACACATCTTCTTCAAAAGTTCATCCTCGCCATTCCTCCCTAACAATTGTCCTTCCTTGTGCGATCTCGATATCTCATGTTCTCCTTATTAGTGATCCTAAGAAGAAAAGTGTAGAAATGTAAAAGGAGAAAGAGAGTCGAGGCAATAGGAAAGAGAGAGAGAGAGGGGATCATCTGGGGTTACATAGAGATTCTTCTTTTTTTAGAAAGAGAGGAAAATATGAGGAATATACTTGGAGAGTTGGTCATAGGTGTAACTACCTCTTCGTTTCTCTCTTCTTTATCTTTTATTTCTTTGGAATATGAATTTAGAATTTTTTTCCTTTTATCTTTATAACTGAATCCGAATTTAATTTTTTAATATCACATCCCTTAATAATTTTTTTGTAATTGCATTTTAGCCTCCTTAAAATTGAACTCATCCTCTAATATTCAGTCAAATAAAAATATTAATAAAAGTTCAACTTTGACTTTCATCCTTCTATATGATTCACCAATATTAAAGTATTCAATCATTCTTAATACTATTACCAACTTTTCTTATACAAGTTGTGTTGAAATATCCATTGTATATGAATCATCATTACATCATAATCAATGTAGGAGAAAATCTTTGACAACTATTCATTCAATTATTTTCTTCTCTTTATTAAGTCATTGATTACTCATAGCTTAATGATTATCATTATATATTAATCATCATGTTAATCATTTCCATAGTGTAGTGTAGTGTAACCTTCAATGAATGTTTACTAAGATTCCATACTACAATATCATTGAAAATATTTATAAATATTACTGTAGATCATCATTGTTCCCTCAACAAACAAGAATACCTTAAAATAAAAACTTATTTCCAAAGAGACTTATCCTTATAATCCTTTATGTTTTCCATATAGAATACATACTCAGACATTTTCACATGTGCCTTTCTTAAACATGTATAGAGCATTCAGTTAAGCTTTTCATTTTTTCCTATCTCAAAACGTATGATAACATAAACAATTGAATGCATCCTATGCATAATCGTTATATCTATGATCACATGATAATCATGAAAGTAGCATTCAATTGAATCTCTCATTCCTTGAATACATTATCGACATTTATCTCCTTATAAGATCATAGATAAAATAATTCTTTACTCTATTTATTGAGTGCTTATACTCAATACATATATCAGATTATAATATTTAGGTGATCGATAACCTCCTTAAAAATATCGATGTACATTTATTATTCAATATTCAATATTTTTACGTTCCTAACCATTCATTATACACATCATCAAATATTGATTGCTTTGCTATACTTAACTTATGTGTATATCACAAATATTTATCATTCATAATTACTTACATTACATTACGAGCTAGCATATATATCTTTCCTCACTCTTTGGGCATACCAATTTTCTTAATCCTTCCTCAATTATCCCTATTATCATGCACTTGGATAACATCTAGTCTTTCTTTCTTATACATATCAAATCATTGAACATTAACATATGATAATACCTATGAAGGGATATCCCTACATAACATTCATCTATGTACACCCTTAATGGAGGTTATCCCCAAGTAGTATTGGGGCACATCATGAAATTATAAAAAAATATGAACATTAAGGGATAAACACATGCATCTTGATCATGTAGCTTTTTTGAACTATCATAGATATCAATAATCAAGCTTCTATCCTAATGTAAAACATCTCAAAACATTAAACATTCTTAAACCTATAATTTAAGAACCTAAATGATCTTTGTTACATACTTCATGACCCAATAAGCTTTTTTATCCCTCAACCAGGCTTTATGATTAATTAGACTTCATACTTTACTTGAACTATAATTATGCAGATTAATTTTGCAAAGTATAAAATTCACATAAATTTACTCCTCAAAATAATTTTCTAATTGGACCACTAAGAACTTTTACGCATTTAAAAACTCAATTGTTAAGATATTTAGGGTAGCATGACAATGAGTATCATAACTACTCATACATAATTACCATCGAGATGAATTCATATCTTATGAGAAATAGATTTCAAGAGTTTTTCATTGATATATGTACATAAATTTTGAGCAAGAATATCATGTTCTATATACACTTTTAAGCTAAAAATAAAAATTGCAATCTGGATCAACATGATAGTAATTTTGAGCATGATTATTTCATCATTAATAAATGTTAATTCCAATTTAAGATATATGTAAACAAAAAAAATCAGTTCAATATCTTCCCATTGGCCGAAAAACCAATCAAGGGCAACAAAACTTAAAAATCTTTTAAAACTCTTCTCTTGCATCAACATTGATGTTTAGATTATAATTCATGCTTGATCCTTAAGAGAAAATAACTTAATATTCTTCTTAACATATTTAAATAATTTATCAATAAAAAATACTTATTGGTAGGCATTAGATCTTACATAACATTTAAATGATGGTGTGACAACATTCCTGAAGTTTTGCATATGGAACTCTACATGTAATGGGACGTCAAGATAGTCCTGACTATGAACTTTGATATTTAAATGTAATGCCCTTAAAAGTGCACCTCTGACACATGTCTAAAGGCCTTTCAAGGAATAATAGGATTGCAATACTTTGCTCATGCGGTTGACTACTTGAGTAGTCAAACTAAATATGAAAGAATCTATGAAAAAAATTAAATATAAAATTCTTTCATAAGTGCATAACACTTAAATCAAAATACGAAATATAAAGATCACCGAACTAACCAATGGCAACATAAATATTATAATTTTCCATCTCGATAAATTTTAAAACAAATGAGATACATACCATGACTCAACACCCTAACCATGTGTAATCTTTATTAACCATGAGCATCAATCACCACATATGCCACTAGCCATCATACTCTTGCATTTAATTACTTGGAGCATCCAATATATGAGAGACATCTTTCATGAGCTATGAAATCCAATTTGTATGACAATATGTAGATATAAAAATCATGGTAGCATGAGGTATAAAATACATTAAGGCGATCAATGTCAAAAATCATATCCAATGCAAACATAATCAACGATAATCATCATCATCAGCATCATCATTTTATACAATGAAATACATTCTTTCTTTTTATTTTCTTTCAATATTATGATTTACAATACTTTTCATCTAATACTATTTTCAATGTAGTGCTTTCTTTCTATGCAAAGCTATAATTTCAATGCTTTTGTTATCAATGCCATGTTCTAATTCCAATGTATTATTGTTTTTATCTTTCACTTATCCAGTTAGTAACTTTTATAAAGCACCCAAGAGCTTTTAAGTTTGCCCTGATCAATTTTACAATGGTAAGTGGTGGTGCGCAAACCATGATAAGTGTCAACAATGGATGAGGATGCACGTGAGTATTTTTCATTGCACAAAGGGAGTAAGTCAATGCAATGACTCAGAAATCCATACCCATGCCAACCTCAATTTGATTAACTTATCTTGCTAAAATCTTGTATTTACCCTATATTAGTTCTTAACACATGCAATAGCTTTAGTATGATCGCAACATTCAATGTTAAATCCATAATAATTTAAAGTTGATCATACCCAAGGCCTCATTATACCAATAATCCATAATAACAAGAAAATATGAGATATTCGCATATTTGCATAAACATTATATTAAAGTAGTCGTAACGACCTATAATAGATCATCATAACATACATAGAACTCCACCATATGAAATAGGAAATAGCCATGCCGTGGATGTGATCTCTTTGCCCATAACACGACACTATCTGTCGCAGGCCGCTTTCCATCCTATCATAGGCTACGTCCATGGTCGTGCAATTGTGATAATGAGGGTGTACGTGGATCATACTATAGACTTGTCCTATCATGGGTAGGACATATGTCAACGCAGCCACGAAAAAATCTAGTGTCATGGATCTTTTCATATTGTGACCGACGACAAGATGTCGTGGCCATAGGACTAGCAATGAACATCAACATAGTCCCTATCGTGAGTGCGGTATCTAAGGCACAACCACGATAATGTCTCATCATCACATTGGGTGAATCACGATCTTGACGATCACCTTGGAGTGGCCACATTATCTTAGGTTATAGGCCTTGACATGCGTGACACGACCAAGCACTCGAGGTCGAGATCATGATCGATCATGGGCTTGAAGTGGAAAACGTAGCAAAACCATGACATCATCTGTTGTGACCTCCGATGGCAGGTATTGCAAGGTGGGACATCGTTGTTCTAGCCATAATGGAACTTAATGATGGTTGTTCCATCCCAGACATTGGCGTGACAACACTTGTCAAAACTAAAAAAAAAACTAAGGTTTCATGTAAAATCCTCACAAATCAGAATCTCAAACTTTGATGACGTAAAATTATTTAAACAACAGAGAAATAATATATCGAAGTAGAACAAAGTATGATGGCATCAAAACTATAAGTAAATCAATTTGATCTCAAAATCCTAACCATGCTTCAACTATAAAAATTGTGATATTTATGAGGGATCAACTTGAGAACATGCCTTGACATTGCATTGTAAAATGTTCCTCCCTAATGGCCACCATTCCTGATGTGATCTTGATGCATTGTGTTCTCCTTCTCGATGATCCGAAGAAGAAAAGTGAAAAGAAGAAAGATAGCTGAGGAAATGAGAGAGAGAGAGAGAGAGAGAGAGAGA